>VUQS01000575.1:2104-19376 GCA_015108495.1 Heterochromis multidens | reverse complement strand
TAACTAAGGGAGGGTTCAGGGTCACCTGATCCAGCCCTAACTATAAGCTTTATCAAAAAGGAAAGTTTTAAGCCTAATCTTAAAAGTAGACAGGGTGTCTGTCTCCTGAATTCAAACTGGGAGCTGGTTTCATTGTTTCATATCTGGGCCTGATATTATACCTTTTTGTTTCGGATGTCCACAGAGAGGCCCTGGACAAGCATGGTGCAGGAGCTGGTGGGACAAGAAACATTTCAGGCACCAGTAACTTCCATGTGTCTCTGGAGAAGGAGCTTGCTGAGCTACACCAGAAAGATGCAGCTTTGGTGTTCTCATCCTGCTTTGTGGCAAATGACTCCACCCTCTTCACTCTGGCTAAGATGCTGCCAGGTAAATACTTATCTCCCAGCCATGAAGACAGATGATGTCACTCTTGGAAAATGCAGGATGGACATTAAAGTCAGTGTCAATCAGTTATTAAATGCTTCATAATTGCATTCCAGGGGTTGTATCTCACACTTGGTAGAAAAGATGAATAGGATCTCAGAGTTGGTAGTCATTTTTATTTGTTTCATGGTCTGTTTACTGTGGCGTACAGGGTGCGAGATCTACTCTGACGCAGGGAACCACGCATCGATGATTCAGGGAATCAGGAACAGTGGAGCCAAGCGTTTAATCTTCCGCCACAATGACAGTCGACACCTGGAGGAGCTGCTCCAACGCTCAGACCCCAAGACACCAAAAATAGTGGCATTTGAGACAGTGCACTCAATGGACGGTGAGATCCATGAAGTGACATGAAATCCAATGACAAATGTGTCACCTTTAATGTTTGACCTTCACTCTGCAGAATGTGTACTAGCAGTCCAAGGTTTGGACACACCATTTCAGTCAAAACTTTGAAACAGCACATTTGGACATATGTGATAAAGAAAAAAGAAAATCTGTTTCACATTTCAGGTTCTTTGTTCACTCTCTCTTTCTCTTAACCTGATTCAGGGGGTCATCACCTGGAATTCTAATGTCTTGAAGGAGTTCCCACATATGCTAAGCAAATGTTGGGTGCTTCTCCTCCAAAAAGTTCAACAGTCATCACCAGTATAAGTTTAGAAATGATAGATGATAAAGAGAAAACCTGAGGTGGAGTATTGCTATAAATCCACAGTTATTCAGTCTGTCTTGTCTGCAATTCATCGCTGACTCCCATGGAAGGGAAGAAAATTTTTTCAGCTCAGTTTTTCTGGGAGATTACTCCAGTGACAGCTCCACAAAACAAGAGCTGAAGTAGATTGCGTGGATGACACTGATGATACTTTTACAAGACCTTTTTATGATCTGGTGATTCTCTTCACTGAAGTTGTTCTGAGTAATCAATTCTTCCTTTGATGAAACATTTTTATTCGGAAGGGAGTGATCTCTTTCAGAATGAAAACTCTCCCATCTATAGTGCACTAGTCACTGAATGGTTTGATGAGTATAAAAAATGATGTGAATCACAAACTACGGCCTTCAGATTCACCAGATCTCAACCAAATTAAACATCTATGGGACATTTTTGGCTAACATGATAGATAGCATTCTCCACCTCCATCATCAAAACACCAGATGAGGGATTATCTTCAGTATGTCACCCATTTTAGATCTTAAATAGTTGCTTCTCTTATATCCTGTTTTAATTTAGTTTTAATTTTTCAGGTGCCATATGTCCTCTGGAAGAGCTGTGCGATGTAGCCCATCGTTACGGAGCACTGACATTTGTTGATGAAGTTCATGCTGTGGGCCTGTATGGAGCCCACGGAGCAGGAGTGGGCGAGAGAGACAACATTATGCACAAGATTGACATTGTTTCTGGGACCTTAGGTGAGTTATCCACTTCTCCCACACTGATAGCTTTGTCCTTTTATTTGGACAGTAAGAGGGACAAGGCAAACAGCTTCAAACTGTCATAGGCTCTCCTACTGGCTCAACTCCCATTTACAGCCACTGCTGCAGTAACTGACACTGTCGTACTGCCAACACAGGAGCAATAACTTTTAACAGGCGTGATGCTGCTCCCCAGTTGGTTAAATAAGGTCAGGAGAGGAGTGAGTTCTCATCACAGGAAGCAGAGGTTTTATCAGCTGTGTGTCAGTTCTACTCCCACTCTGGCTATTCTGATAAAACTGTCCACAGGCAGTCTATGTGGTGTGAAGCTTTGTGATGATGTAAGGTTTTGGGTAGAAATCCTTTTGAACTAATCCTGGATTACAACATCAGACATTTTCAAAGTGTGGTTGCAATGGTTCACATGACAGTAAATAAAGAAAAATGTTAAATCTTAATTAACAAATTGATATTAATTGTGTTTCAATTGTTTTACAGCGCTTTGTGTCTTTTATGTCTGTGAAAAGCACTATATAAATAAACTTTGCTTACTTACACACTTTCAAATTATTACTGCTGTATGATCACTTTAAATGTAAGTATTAAAATTTTTTAAATTCACTTCATTCAGACTTACATGCATTTCATATAAGATTTTGCAGCATGGTGCTTTTCCAAATGTTAATATTAAAATAAAAATGTTTTTAGAATAAAAAATGTAAATTACATTAGAAATAAAAATATTTATTAAAGTCCCTGTAGTAAAATTTACACCTTTGAAATGTAATAATGTAGAAATAGTAAAGATTTACAAAATGGCAATGCAAAAAGAAAAGTACATTTATACTTATTAAATGTACTTCCTCCAGTTCACTTAGAATCTATCATTTGTTATTAATTCAGGCAAAGCCTTTGGCTGTGTGGGAGGCTACATCGCCAGCAGCACCGCCCTGGTGGACACAGTGCGCTCCTACGCAGCCGGCTTCATCTTCACAACTGCCCTTCCCCCGATGGTCCTGGCCGGAGCACTGGAATCTGTGCGGGTCTTGAAGAGTGCAGAGGGGCAGGTGCTCCGCAGAGCCCACCAGAGGAATGTCAAACACATGAGGCAGCTCCTTATGGACAAAGGCCTACCTGTGGTCAACTGCCCCAGCCACATCATCCCCATTCGGGTAAAAAGATTTAGCACTGCTGCTATCTCCCTGACTTTCGTATCTCACAAGATCATCTACTCATCTAACTATTGTTATGTGACATATAATGTAGTTCATTTCCACATTTCACCTCAAGATTAACGCCATTATTATTACCCAGAAAATCTCTTTATAGCAGGAAAGATAATTAACTATTCAATTTATATCTTAATTAAAATTGATGACTCATTTTAACAGTTTCAGTATCATGGTACGATGGACACTGGCTCACAGCCACCAGTATCTTAAGTATCATTTTTTAGTTAAACCTGATTTTCCTGTCATGAAAAGTTAAATGTTTGCTTTTGAAAATACCTTTCTGAACCTAGAAAGTACAACAGAGACAGAGATCAGATGAAGTCTGGAGAGTGACACTGAAATAATTACAGTATTTAATCATGATCAAATTGCATGTTAGAAAACTTTAACTTTGTAAATTTAAATCTACCTGAGACAAAATGTGCCTTGTAATTCAATTTTACAAATAATACACCATATAAAAACTTTTTTTTTTCAATAGGCTTCAGCAGTGCATACCAGTTTATTTAATCAGTTTATAATTGATTTTTAAAATTTATTAAAATTTTGATTAGAATTAAACGATTAACCAGTCCATAATTAATCCAGAGACATACTCTAGACTCCATGGGATGGGTTAAATGATTCATACATATATACACTGCCTAACTGTGCATAATAAAAGCTTCTCCTAAATGACACATGATGTGATTTATTACGTGATTTACGTGATTTATTTTCCAGGTGGGCAACGCTAAGCTGAACACCAAGGTGTGTGACATTCTTCTGGAGAGGCACAACATCTACGTACAGGCCATCAACTACCCCACGGTGCCTCGGGGTGAAGAGCTGCTGCGTCTGGCTCCATCCCCTCATCACAGCCCCGACATGATGGAGTACTTTGTGGGTGAGTGTGAGACCCCTTGCTGTAATTAGGTCAGAGGTGTTCTGGTAAATATCTAATCACGTTAAGTGGGGACAACGGCCAGTGCAAATTATTTATGCTTGTCCTGAGTGGAGCTTTGTAAGAATTTGCGGGTCTCTTGAAATGAGCTTAAAAATTAGCTAAACTAATGCCACGATGGCGTGTGCTAAAATAACCAGAGCAGAACTTTTACACATTTTAAATGCAAATAAATATAAACATTTAACTGTTTATTCTTACAAACATTCATATCACTCACAGGGAAACTGGTGGATGTGTGGCAGGAAGTGGGTCTTCTACTCAATGGCCTGGCAACAGCTTCCTGCACCTTCTGTGACCGCCCACTACACTTTGACCTCATGAGTGAGTGGGAGAAGTCCTACTTTGGCAATATGGAACCACAATACATTACTGTGTATGCATAATACCAAAGTAAATGTTTTATCTCAGCTATAGAAGCAGTGTATGCATAAATCTAATGCTATATACACCATACAGTGCAAAATGATGGAGTCCTTCTTTAGAGGCACAGTGAAGACTACTTGTATTTTAACATTGTGTTTAATTGTTTTAATGGCAGCAGTGTGGACTAAATTTCAGTATTTATAATCACATGTATTTCTGCATGCTAAATTGTGTTTGCCACCATGGATCTGATTAAAGAATTGCCTTCATTTTAAAAGCAAAAAACCTGCACACTTGGCACTTTCTTAAATCCCTTATCTATGTGTGATAGTATTGATTTAAGTATGAAATTTAATTACATGTTGAATGATTTTGTTTATACATTATAATAGTATCATTTTTTTTTTCCATTATCACATTAATTACCCTGCTGATGTTTAAAGTCATAAGTGCATGAATTAGTAAAGTGTTTGTGGTGTTAAATATTAATTCACTTACTCCCCTCATAATAAATATCTTGCTTTGATGTAATCATAAAGATACTAAATGTTTACAAACACTGCTGTTAATCCTTCAAGTTTAAACTGAACTTGGAAGACATAATATGAAGAGTAGCAATGTGTGCTCTGGAAGCACCAAAGATCCCATGAAATTTGGAAAGCTGAGTATAACAAAATGATCTAGATGAGTTTTTTCTTTTAATTCTGAGGTAGGACATTGTCCTTTTTAGAGCTTTTCCAGGAGCTCTTTGTGTGGCCTTCTAGTGTTTTTTTAGGCTAAGACATGGCTACATTTTTAAGCTCCACTGGAGATTCTATGTCCAGTCCACAACCAACACTAGTTCACGTTGCAAGGACTGGACACTTCTCGCTTGACTCTTGCCCTCAGTCTGCGGAGCTCTGTGTTCTCACTGTCCAAAAGGAGGCCACATTCAATCAAGGTCCAAGCTTTACTTAGTTGCTGCTCCCCATAATGCTGCAGCGCCCCCCGCAGGAAGCACTCAGCCAGACGCAGCCTTCCTAGACCAGCCTCCACACACTGGATGGCCTGTTCTCTGTTGAGCTCCAGAGCCTGGGTGAAGTTCTCCAGAGCTGGCCCTTCTTTGGAACAGAGCACCAGGCTACGACCTCGCCAACACAAATCCTCCACCCGGACTTGAGAGTGGTCTGAGCAGCTGGAGTCAGGTCCATTGTGTTTCTGGATAACTCTGTCCATATCAGCTATAGCCCGCTCATGTAAGCCCAGCTGTGCCAGGCACACAGCCCGCTGGCGAAGATACTCCAATCTCCGATTACCCCCTGATTGTACTGCCACAGTCAGGAGAGTGAGCGCCTGGTTCCACTGGCCACCTGATGACACACAATTGGCCTCCTGAGCTGCTGCCTGTCACAGTGTAGATCCCAAACAGTTAATATGCAGTTTAGAAATGCATAAATATTCTGTATCTAATCTATCTAATCAATACAATAATACAATACTACAATCCTTACAATATATACATACGATACAACTATAACGCTCAATAGTTCGATAGAGAGAAAAAATATGGGCATTATTTTTGTCATATCATGGAAATATCTGGAGATAAACTTCATTTTCTGATGATGGTAGAAAAATAATGCTGACAAAGCCAGAACAAACAACTTTGGCAATACTGCCCAACTGGTACTGAATCTAGGATTCCTGTACATTACCTGTGCCGTGCATTTTCGCTGATTAAATGGGATGAGAGCCAGCAAGAAGTCCAGACTAGATGAATCCTTCTCAGCTAGTTTGCTGAGCCTGCGAGCTGCGCTGCAGTAGTTCTTCTGCCAGGCCTCTACCACACCCACCCGGGCCTGGGCCACTGCATCTCTTGGCTCCTGGCCAAATATCTGGCACAGATGAGTGCCTGCTGACTTAACCCCACCTGGAGCAGATGGATCATAACAGAAGTAAGGACTACTGAAAACAAGGAGTGACAGGTGCAATGGTGCTTTTAATCAAATTGGAAACACCACACAGCCCAAGCCATGACCTGCTAGACAGATGATTTCTGATCATATCAAGGATGCTGCTTGGATTGATTCCACCACTATCTCACCTTTTGCCAAGAGGATATCCACATAGAGAAGATGCCATCTAGGGTTTTTACAGTCAGCCCTCAGCAGAGCTCCACCAATTATAAAAGCTTCTCTGAGCTGCTCTTCATGGCAGGGAACACCATTAGTGGCCACAGTGTCTGACAGATTGGTACGACAGAACTGATGCAGCCAATCACAGACCAGCTTCTGTGCCCTGTCCTTGAGTGAAAGGATGTTTTTGGTGACTATGTCAGAGTTTATCTGAAGTGCTGCCAGGATATCATGAGTGCATTCCTAGTGGGAAAACAGAGTTTGAATTTTATATTTAAATTAAACATACAGTACAATTTGCTAATATGTATAATTATCATAATAAATTATCATACTTTTTTTGTACTTTTCTTTTTCATTTTTTTCCTGGACCGTGTTCGTCAATGAATGAATTTCTCTTGAAAAGCTTGCCGTCATTTTTTATTCTTAATTAAACTTTAGGGCTCCTGTGGGGCATTTCGCCATTGCTGGTTTTATTATTACAATATAGTTAAAGTGCAGCAATTTCTCTAAATACAGACTGATAAATGAACACATTAATATCCAGCAGGCTAGAATATTATTACAGCATTACAATAGTGTTCTCTGGGCTACTCCAAAAAGGCTATAAATTAGTTACAACTGTTACATTTAAGGCCCTTAAATTGGGTCATTTTCTGCAATTATTTTAAAAATACTAAAATTGTCTTTTAAAATCTTCCTGAACCAGGAAAGTTTCTCAGGTCCTCGAGAAGCAAAAAAAACATCTGGTAAGGCTTAATTCTATTATGTAACTGTATGTTTTATAGCCATGATTGTTGTTTTAATTATTTATTTATTTACATTCGCATTAAATGTCCAATTTCCTCTAATCAATTTTATCAATATAGCCTTATTTTATTTAATAGTATTTCATTAATTTAGTTTGAGTTACTATGACAGTAAGCACACCAAGCAGTCTCATGTTGTTTTACTGTTTACATTTCAGCTATAGTTTCACTATCAACATATCAGTCAAGCGCTTTCACTTGCAATCATTTGTGCAAAAAGGCTATAGTATTAAGTTTCATTGATTGATAAGACTAGAGGATTAAAACTAGAGTAAAAAGTGAGTAAGGTAAGGAATGTTTTGACAGTGTTCAGGTCACGAATACCTTTTGTTGATTCAGCATGAGATATGTGAAACCTCTTCCACAGAGGGCATGCACGTGTTTCGGATGCTCCTTCAGAATGGCACTGAAGTCAAATATGGCTGTTTTTCGCTGGCCCAGCAAGGCGTAACACCTTGCTCTTTCTAGCAGTGAGTCTGCAGCCTCACCACCTTGAAAAAGACATAATGAATTTACTGTTTTTAAAAGATTTGCAATGTTATTTCACTTTATTGTCTATTTCCATACTTATGTAATAAGTTTACATACATATATAATAAATCACAGATTCAAATACATACAGTAGCAGTGCTTTATATAGGCAAGTTTCAGGTCCTATATTTAACCACAAAATGTATGTGGTTAAATGATACATAGCCAATCTACCTACAGTGCTTTGTGTTCTGTTTTGAAAGACATGTTAACTGTTAATGTAGTCACCAATTAGCAACAGACCAGTAACAAATATCAGTAACTCATCAAACAGATTCTATTCACCAGAGGCCATAATAGCAATGGAGAGGTAGGCCACAGCCTCTCTGACAGCGCTCTCCTCGCTTGTGCGGTCCAAAATGCGTTTTGCAGCTGAGTGGCAGTGTCCCTGCAGCAGGGCTCTGTCTTTCTGTTGTGCCACTGCCAATAGGGGGCGCAAGCAGCTGGTATCGCCACACAAGATGAGCTTTTTCAGCAGCTACAGGGAAAATTGACAGCCATGAAATATGTATCTTGTTCATTGTAAAAGCTGTAAAATTAAGAAATAAAAATAATAAAAATCAGTTGAGGTTGACTGACACTACATTTATTGACTACTGATAATAAAAACAATAATATCAAAAAGTAAAAAGTAAAAAAATGTCAAAAAATGAAAACAAAGAGAATAAATGAAGAGAAAATCAGGCCTATTTAGTGGTTAAAGTCAATGTTAACATTGTTTTTTTACTCAAAAACACATTTTTCGAAACAAAATTTTAACAATTGCACGCTGAAGTCAGACATTTGGATGCTCATCAGAAATTATTAGAAAAGAATTGATCAGTGAAGATTTTTCAAATTTGTTAATTGAATTAACTGATGAAAAAAAATGTATGCATGTATCTCTGCAATTTTTCATATTGTAGCTCTGCAGTGGTGTATGTGTATGTGTGTGCCAATGGCTGATATGGCTTACAGATTAGCTGTAGTCATTGTTTGTGGCAGCAGGCTTGACGACGGCTCAATCAACTCATCAACAAATAAATAAACTGAATTAAAAGTGGTCCACATGAGCCCTTATAGCTCCTTATTTCATGAATACAATTACTTTGAAGGTGCATCCAGAAAGAATTCAAAAGACTTTAGTTGAATGAGAATAACAAAGGTGTTTCTCACCCTAAAACTACTGATAATTAATTATGGTTTGCTTTCACTCTGCTTCCTGTTTTATTCATTGACAGATTGTTTTCACAATAAGTAATGATGAAATCAGTTTTCCTAAACAGGCAAGAAAACACCCTGGATCCATTTTAAAAAGAAATGTTGGCACCTCAAACTTATGTACCTGATTGGTATCATAAAGAAAGCCTCTGTGCAGCTGCAGCAGGGCAAGGCGAGCCAAGATAGGTGCCCGAGGATTGATGGGCCCGATGGACAGCAGCAACCGATAGGCCTCTTCCACCCGGCCAAGCTGGTATAAGGCATCTGCTGCCAGTATCTGAGGCCCATCGGTACTGGGCTGGAGCTCCATCAGCAACACAGCAAGGGAATGGACACCAGCAGGAGTCCTAATGTACAAAGCAGAAAAAGCTAAACACAAGGGAACAAAAATCCCACTGAGAAAACATAAATGTGAGCTTTCATTACAATACAGATCATACAATGAAATAAAGTACATTTTTCCTGTTATGACATGCCAAAACATCAGTAAACCATATGTAAGACAAACATCATACCCTGATCTGTGGTTGTCCCTCTTTGATGGGGCCTGCACCTGGTCCTCCTTTTGGTGCTGCTGGGAGTCTTCACCAGAACTGGACTTGGGTTTGTGATCTCTAGTCCCTTCGAGCATGAAGCGTCCCTGCTCCAGCAGAACGGTAAACAGCAGCCCGCGGTAGTTCCAGGGCACCAAGCAGCGCACAGCAAATGCTGTTTCTTGAGGATGCAGCCTGCTGGCTGTCACATAGTCTAAAGCAGTCAGATAGTTTAAGCCACCCATCATTCGGAGGAGCCCCCTGCCACAAAGTGCACGCACACAGCTGGATGGGTGGGGGGTGTTGTGTTCAATAACAGACTGAAAGTCTTCTAATGCACCCTTGTGGTCATCAGAGAGAAATCGTGCATATCCACGAAGAACGTGGACCGTGTTTTGATAACTCTGCTGACCTTGAGCAGCAGCTAGCTGGCTGCAGATAGAGAGGGCCTCTTTGTGCTCTCTTCTGAGGAGAAGACAATCAGCCAGTCGGACCCGCAACTCTCTGCCTCCCCCATCAGGCTCTAAATGGCATAGGGTCCATAACTGAGTGATCACAGGGTCCAGAAGTTCAACTCCTTCAGTAGATCGCAGGTCTGCACGGAGAAGGACCTGCTCTCTGTAATCAGACAGGCCCCTTTCTGCCTGCTGACGGAGATGGTTGCAAGCCGCCACCCCAGTCCCATGATCTGTGAAGAGCTTTTGGAAGTAAATTCGGGCAGTGGCTGGGTGGATCTCAAATGCTTTCCCCAGATCTGTGCACTCCTCTGCAGTCTTTCCACCTGCTGAAAAGCAAGCAGCTGCTCGACTTGTCAAGAGTCTGGCTGTCCTCTCAGGAGTTTCTTGGAATAATTTTTCTATAGTACTCTCTGACATTTTCTGGTCATGACCATGCTGCAAGAGGGAAGAGAATACCTCTGCACTGTCCATAAACCTGCATGTCAAAAACAAATATGCTGCCTGGAGTTCCTGTATTTCTCTGTTACCAGGTGAGATAGACAACAAAAACTCAATAACTGTTGAAGAAGTCTCTTTTCCAAGCTTGTCATTGTCCTTTGTTCCCACTTTCCACTTGCTGTCAACTACCAGAGTGGGATGCATGAGCATTATTTGGTCTGTAAAGGCCTTCACTATTTTGGGTAGGTGCCCTGCTTGTCTGCTTTTCACCAGTTTGACAGTTTCAGACTTGCTCTTCTGGTAAGCTTTGAGGTAAAGCTTTAGTCCCTTTAAACCATGAGGTTCTGATAACAAGCAGGTGAGGGCTCGAGTTATCTCCAACAAAATGCGAGTTGAACCCTCTGGAGGAGGGTTCCAATTCCCTTCAAGCATAGCAGTGCATCGAGCAAAAATCTCCTCACAGGCATGCGTGCCGCTCTGAAGAAGAGACTCCATTTTGTAAATGGTGGCTGACAGATTGTTAGGGCTAAGTGTGGATAGGAACACAGCAACAAGACCTTTATTAAGACCCTCTGCAAGCTGATTCTTCCCATGACTGTCAAGCCAAGCCTCTAGAGTAGCGATCACCAGATCCAGACTAGACTTGTCCAATTTTCGCATGTGGGACACCGCAAAGGTAGCGTGAGTCCTGAAGGCAGACATGTACAAGGAGGTAGCCCTCTCCAGCTCTCCGCTCCCAAGGAACTTGTCTCCATCCTCACATATCTCTGAAATATTGACTGCAGGTTGAACCAAAGCAGTCATGATTGGGCAGTGGACCCTCTCCCCTTGTTTTACGCTTATTGGCTGTTCAAAGCAATGGAAACATTTTAGTCTCACGGTTAAAGAGGGAAATGAGGATAAAATGTATCTATGACACGTGAAAATTTCTAAAAAGAAAGAAACAAAATTATAACCTCCTTTATTCTTTAACACAGCCTGAACTCTCTTAGGCAGCTTTCTTGTAGTTTCTTTAAGGAGACTTCAGGAATAGTTCTTCAGGCTTCTTGAAGGACATTCAAAGCTCTTCTTTGGATGTCGGCTGCCTTTTGTTCTGTTCTCTGTCAAGAAGATCCCACACTGCTTCAGTAATGTTGAGGTTCAGGCTCTGGGGAGGCCAATCCATGACTGATAGTGTTTCACTGTGTGTTTTTCTATCCAAGTTTGTTTTTACTGCATTGGCAGTGTGTTTGGGATCACTGTCATGCTAAAAAATTAAGCCGTTGCCAATCAGATGCTTTCCAGATGGTATTGCATAATATACTTTTCTGTGTTCATAATTTCACCTTTTCTCCTCTACTTGTCCCGTCTCCTCAGATTTTTTAAGGGCACACCGCACACCATGCTAAGATATTTTTCAGCTAATAGTTCTTTGGGAATCACGTTGTTGGTGCACAAATACTATTTTATGCCTATCAAACTGTGTTATTTCTTGCATTTTTAATAGATTCAACTAAAGAAATGGGAACAAATTATGTGTTTTTGTGACAGGCTGCTATTAAAGTGTCTAAAGATACAATTTAAAGTTTTTTTTTTGCTAACTTGCCTATTATGCGGTTCATCTCTTGAGTTAGGTGCCTTTTTTTATGCTTGAATTTCTCTGAAAATGGTCAAGTACAAGGACTGGACTGAAAATTAGTGAAAAAGCAGCCAATGTCCAAAGGAAACATTTGACAGACCTTCAGAAAGCCCGCTTTAAAAACCACTTTAAAAAAATTTTTTAAAAAAATGACAAGAAAGTCTGGCTCCTTGTTAAGTAAATATAAAGAAATCAGGGGTGGCTCAAGACTTTTGCACAGTACTGTATATTATTTATAACTACAAATTTGTAGTGTTCTGACTTGACATAAGTTTGGTGAAATTTTACAAAGAAACAGACGAAACCCTACATTTAGGTCACCTACACAAGAATTTGCCTATTACCGACAGAACTGCTAAAACCAAGCAAAAGCCTGATTTTAATTTATTTAATTTATTGCATGCCTAAGGGTTTTTTACGTGTGGCTTTTCATGAGTCATGGTTAACCTACCTGTTACTCTGGCTTTTTGACAACAGCAGACCGAATCCCTCAAGGTACGAACTTAAAAATGTCTAAACAAGTCTATTTCACGGTTAGTGTCAACTGATTTTCTTGAACTGGACGTTCCGAGAAGACAAAACTGGGCTCCATTTTTGTAATTCAATAGCCATGGGCTCAAAGTTGCCAGGTCAACGCTCACAAAACAGGAGTTGCAGCGGAATTTTTTAAAGTGTGTAACAGGTGGAAAGACACGGAGACAATATATATGTAAATATATATTTAAAAAAAAAACAAAAAAACTAACTAACCACAAAAAACTTTTGATCTCGGAAAACTCCTCCCGGTTCTGTCGCGTCTGTTCTCAGGACCGGACGGTTTGCCAGCTGTTGTTTTCTAGAACGCGGGTCCGGTTGCCAATAGAAACCACTAACGCTCGTGCTCGCTTGAAAACCACAGAGAACGTAGGAAGCTTGGAGATTAATCGGAGATTTTGCGACATTGCGTAAAATCGTTGATAAAAATGTGCTCCTTCGCGTTAACTCAGGCAGAAATCGACGGTAACGCTTCTAGATATGCTGCTGGAAGCAAGAAAAACATTGTGAAAGGAGCGGGGGGAATATGTCATTTGGAAATGCCTCCAGAGAGGCGTTCATTTTCCTACAGACTTTTTACGAGGTTGAACCGTGTTAAATCATACTTATCATCATAGTTATCCATAGCCTCTAAACTGTGCTGTAGTTGGTGTTGTTGTTGGTTAATTGGTTAATTATCTTTATTTATATCACGAGAATTTAAGTGATGCCAAAAAGTGATTGCTGCACTAGGCAGTAGTTAACGAAGGGGTTATATGACCTGTTTTGCAAGTATCTGTATGACTGCGATATTGTACCTACTCTGTGTTCTACATTATCATAAATCCAGACCTTTTTGTACACTTATAATATCTTTATACAGCTATTTTGTTGCTATTTGTTACAATTTCTACTGCCCTCTTGGCCAGGTTTCCCTTGAAAAAAACATTTTTAATTTCAATGAGACTTTTCACCTGGATTAATAATATATAGCTCTAAATGACTTGATTTGATAGATTATATTATTGGCAACCATTTATTATTATTATTATTATTAGTTGTTTGCTTTTTGGCAAATACCGGAAATCTTTTTTTTTTGGCAGGCGATAGTAAAGACGTGTAGTTTAAAAAAAAAAAGGCAAACACATGTTGATGTGCATCCTGACAGCAGATCATCTGTATTTGCCTCTATAAAAACAAAACAAAACAAAAGAACTAATGCTAGAATTTGAAGCTGTCATGTACACATAAAGTGAATAATAAATGTCCGGTACGGGATCTGTTATTTTTCCATCCAGTGACTACTGGCAATGTAGGGCAGCTGTTCTTTGTGCTCTAGCCGAAATTTGCAATTCATGAGATTGGTGTAATCCAACTCAAGAATAAAAACACTTCAAGCACCGTGCTCCCATTTTCTTTGTATGGGGTCCTGCATGAGATCAGAACTGCACACCAGCTGCTGTTGATCAAACACACAGTCCATACTCCCACCTTGTGGCCAAACATTTTATTCATGACATATACATATACTGATGACATTTTGACTTGGGATTTTACAGTAGCACCCTTTCATAAATGTATACCACTGAAGACCACAGTAAGGTAAAAAGAAAGATTTTCACTTTCAGTATAATCAACTCATAAATGGGTCATAAATATTACAAAGAAAATACTGTAAACTGTAAAACATATATTTACATTTATATCTCTGGGACAGTGACCTACATTCCCATTAAAACATTCTTAAATAAACACCTTAAACTGGAAAATCCAAGACCTTTACTGTCAATGAACTGAAATGACACACAAAAACAACTCTCAAAGTGAGATACCCAAACACCACAAGTGAGAACCATCCGTTTAAATGGAATATGTGTGGCGAGGAAAAACCCAGTCTGCTGAACACTGACACCATTTATTTGCAGGAAACTGAAAAACTGACGACCTTTGGGGATTTCAGTTTTCTTCCTTTGCGAGGGTGCACAACAACAATCAGTGACTGAGTTGTTATACCAGACATTCATGTCACGACAAGGTTAGGGAGATGTCAGACATGGCAAAATGCTCTGCCTGCAACAGAGCTGCACAAACATCACAGATGTACACAGAGTGATCACACACAGTTTAAATATTCAAACTGAAGAAGGCTTTCCTTTGACAAGTCAAAAGAAAAAAGAGAAATCTCAAGCACATACAGTACTCTTGGAGGTAAAATAATCATGTACACTACATCAAGGAAGTGCAACTTCCTTGCTTACACTGTAAGCACATACACCACCCAGTTATGCATTTACATTGCAGTACTGCTGTAAAACCACAGCCTCCACTTTTGGCATTTAAGAGGCACCACACAAAAAGCTGGAGGTTAGGTTGTACACTAAACTACTTTTTGACAGCAGCCAATAGTTAAGGGAAGGGGACTTCCCTTAATGATTTTTTAAATTTACTTTCTCAACCCACTGTAAGTTACAAAAATATTACATGTGTGTTAAGAGGTGTGATGTAGTTCCTAAAATATGCTAATAATGTTGCTGTTATTGCATGTATTTGAGGAAGCAGCCTGATGTTCAAAACTGCCTTTTGCACTGCTACAAATCCATTACTTCATATGTTTACATTCAACATTTTATGTTTCTGTCTGAACATGAAGTAAGGTTCAACTCTTTATATATTCCAGCTTATCAGATTTTCCCCCTTCTCCATCATCTAAGCTGCATTACTCAGTATGGAACATTTATGACATGATTCCAGGTTTCTGCGGTTGTACCATGTAGCTACAGAATAGTAATGTCCTTTCCAGAAAGTGTCTAGCCTTTCACACTGGTATCCATGGCTGAATAATTTATGTTTCCAGTTGTATTATAGATAGCATTACTCTTGTGTCACCTCAGTTTCCCGCACTGGTCCATTCAAAAGGCTGTCAACACCTGCCTCTGCTCAGGCCTCCACTGCAGCTTCTCCAGGCTTTCCTGGAGGAGCTGGGCACAGCCGGATAATTCCATGTAGTGTAAGGCTGAGAAAACATCACTGAGTTTGGCTGAAGAGTGCTGGCTCCACAGCCTCAGCATCTGGTACTGCTTCTCCATGGAACCAAGACCGAAACCAGTCTCCAGCTCGACTCGCTCTAGCTGCTGGTCAGCCACCTTGAGCAGACGCAAGAACTCCCTCCACCTATGCAAGGGCACCTCCTTGATGATCGCATAGAGGACGACGGCCGGCCAGTGATCTGAGTGGTCATGTTGTCTGGCAACTGGAAGGAGAGAATAATTAATAATCAGAGGACATAGAGCACTCTATTACTTGTTTGGCATTATTCTGAGATTAAAATAATCTGTATTTATGTTAAATAGAGCTTTTTGTGCAGCATTTCATGTTTCAAACAAGTCATTTTTGCTCCTCTCCTTTTAAGATCTTTTTTTTTCTTTAGATCACCATATTAGGATATCCCCTCTCGTCAATGCCGTACAGAGACAAGATTAGAGAAAATGGTGTGAAACTAAGTGTGAAGAGCCGTCTGAAGCCTGAGCTTTAGGCTCAAAAGGATTATTTGCACATACACTTACTTCATTACCAGAAACTCTTGTCACGTTTAAGATGAGCATTGTTACAGTGTACAGTAATGTGCAAAAGTCTTGAGCCACTCCCCATTTCTTTATATTTGGCTAGGAAAATGGGAAAGAAGTGCAATTATTTATTGAAATGTGCAAACATAGTAGATAAGAGTTTGTATAATTCTAAAAAGCTTGAAAGTCAAGCCTGAACTTCGCCAAGCTTTCTTGTAATGTCCTTAAGTAGTCTTCAGGAATAATTCTCCAGGCTTCTTGAATGACATCCAAAGCTCTCCTTTGGATGTTGGCTGCCTTTTGTTCAGTTCTCAGTCAAGATGATCCCACACGGCTTCAATAATGTTGCGGTCTGGGCTCTGGGGAGGCCAATCCATGACTGATAATGTTCCATTGTTTATTTTTTCTATCCAGATATGCAGATGGTATTGCATAGTGGATCAAAATCTGATGATACTTTTCTGTGTTCATAATTTCATCAATTTTGACAAGATCCCCAACACTACTGGCTGAAATGCAGCCCCAAACCATGACAGAGCCTCCACCGTGTTTTACAGATGGCTGTAGACACTTACTGTAGACACTCTTTCCTAACCTCCTCCACATATATTGACGACGATTTGAACCAAAAATGTCAAATTTGGATTTAAGAATTCATTCTTAAGGAAGGGAAATGGCTCAGGTATGCCAGCCACCCTTCCACTGAGACAATTTCTGATGAGGCTATGGTGAACAGTAGATGGATCAAATGAATTGCCAGATGCATCTTTCTGGTCCTGTGAGATATTTGCTTGATTCATTCCTATTTCCTAAGGACATGACTTTCAGATAGTGTTAATCTGCTGTGGATGGGGGTTTTTTTGGGCCTGCCACTTCTTTTGTCCTCCACAAGGACACACAGCGCACCATGCTCAGATATCCCAAGTTTTCAGCTAATAGCTCTTGGGGAATCACCTTGTTGGTGCAAAAATACTATTCTGTGTCTATCTAACTGTGCTATCTTTGGCATTTTTTTTTTTTAGAGATTCAGCTAAAGAAATGGGAACAAATTATATGTTTTTGTGACAGGCTGCTAGTAACAAAGTGCCAAAAGACATAATTTTAAATAAGTT
>VUQS01000572.1:17419-29226 GCA_015108495.1 Heterochromis multidens | reverse complement strand
TCAGTTTTTTCACCTTTTTTTTTTTTGGGGGGGGGGGAGTAGAAGGAGTTGGGATTGCTCTGGACGTGCCTCTTATCCGCAGTGTCGATGCGGCTGCGGCTGTGAATGATATCTGCATAGATTACAGGTAAGGAACGAGGCTTGTCACTGCTTTAGTTCCCACAACCGGGACTAACATTAACAGGCTTTGGTGTCATCATAGCCGGGTTTGGAGTTTGAGGTTTCCCACTGCACCAGCCAGGTGACGAGAGGCGTGTTGCACCTGTTCTAGCTGCGCCATGCCCGCTCTGCGCACTCCGGTGATCGGGTGGATTTTATTTAAAACCCGTCTATTTGGATTGCCTAATTATAGCCCCGTGGAAGAATTGTAGAAAAAAAAAAACCAAAACCCAAATTCTGCTATTTCTTTCAACTTGGGACCTCGTGTTGACCGGGTTTCCTCCGTTTTCATTGGCCATTTGTACCTTTCATCCCATGTGAGCCACGGAGAGGTGCGTGCCCAAACTGTGCTCGTTCCTCTTGCAGCGGTAACTCTTACAGTTCAAAACTATATTATTTTTCGGGGATTCCGCGTCGGATTTACGCAGCCTTCGGAGAATAAAGCGATGCGTAGGACTGGCATTTAGTGGTGCACAGACTCCTGGACCAAAATTAGGATATCAGAGGTGGCTCAGCTTTACAAAATGCAGAAATGGATAACAAAAAACTATCTGACGTTTTACTACATATTTATTTATTTGTGTGGCCAAGATTCGCTGCATATTAACACATAAAGTTAAGGTCTTTCGGAAATATTTCAGTGATAGTTGTTTCGAAAAGTTATTTAATCAGTGGCGAATTGGAAGATTTCCTACTATTTTAGGTTTCCATGCAGGACTGAGTTTATGTAGCCTGACACTATTCAAACATGCTGCTGAAGAACTTTTCAAAACGGCTTCTAAACAGTTTCACTGTGGCACAGTACAGCCTATACATATCACTATTTTCAGTATTTTTATCCTTTGAATTGCCCCCTGTTGACTTTTTAAGACTAGCTACGGTTTGTCAACTCTCAGTCTGCGGAAAACATCAGGTTAAATAGTTTCTGAACACTGGCACATTTCTCCCCGTGCGGCGTCCACGGTCACAGGGATATGGAAACCTGAAGGCTTTTGAACTTGACCGATGTGGCTTGGACAGAGCTCCTCGGGATGGGCTTCACTTTAGGGCTCGCTTGCTCACGTTGAGAGAAAACACTGCGATCTTATTATAGGGACTTGGTCTCTCTGGTAGCAGGCTACTGACTTTAATGTAACTTTATCTTAAGGCTTGGATTTTATGTTAGTACTTTAATATTCATGTCGGAGCACACTATGGGTGTCATTTAGGGCTAAACTTTTTTTTTTTTTAACCAAAAAAAAAAGGATTAACGGATCATTTCTGTTGCTTTGATGTTGTAACAAAAGAAGACAAGAAAGGCACATTTATGTCATTTTCGTCTTTGCCACAGGCACTTTATTCACTTAAATGATATTCATGTCTTTTTATGTTGAGTAGCTTATAAACCCAGTTGTGGTTGTCTGGAGTATTGATTGATCTGCTGGGAGAAGATTTAAACAATAATTCAGGAGGTAGATTTTTATCATGCTTCCAAATTGCAGAAAAAATGGTTAGTTTAGAGGCATTTCACAAATTTGGTACATCACATGTGCAGTTGTGCAACATATTACAAGTCAGTAACATGGTGATGAGCATTTTTTCTCTCATCACTTAAAGATATTCAACAATGTCTTGAAATAATGCATGTAGTTCTGTTATCAGCAGCTTGTGCCACTTTGATATCAGCACACTGGACTTTGTCTACATTGTGGTTGTACACAAGCCAACTCATCCCCTTTGGCTCAGCCTTGTTGTGGGTCACTTGAACTGATTTCTAGAGATTTAAGCAAGGAGCATAACTGTACAAACTCTGCATCTTCAGCCCTGTGGTGTGACGCAGCCAACCAAAAATGCAGTTCTGTAGTACAGCATCCACACTGAGCACTCTGAGCCCCTCTACTGGTTTTCCCCTCCCTCTATCCACCTGCACTCCACATTCAATGCATCAATTCAGTGTTGCCCTTCAAGTCCCTACTTGATATTACCCTAATGTAAAGCACTGTACTACTGCTATTACACAAATATCTCACAAGATTGTACTTCTAGTTGTGTTTTTGATGATCTCACCAAAAATCTCACCTACTTGTTTAGTGCAAACTCAACAGAACATGGCTGAAGGGACGAGGCTATATGCTTGAAAATCCATGAGGGGCAGTGTGCCTCATAGGATTAAGTGGATTGATTGAGTCCAAATACATGGCTGACACTGGCATGAATTTTGACTTTGTTTCAGTTCCTACAGTGAAGTATGTGTTATTTCAATTGAATAAGTGATTTTGAAATAGTAAAATAATTGTTCTATAAAAGAGGTTTCATGACATTTGTTTAGATATGCTGTGAGTTTGGGAAGTAGTGAAGGGGCACAATATTGGATTTTATGCATTTTGCATCAAGAAAGCAACATTGGCAGCAGAGTCTACCTGGCTGTTTAATTGATAACTTAAAGCAAATAAAAAAACAAACTGATTAGTTGTCCACTAACTGGGGTTTAACTGTCTGTGGTGTGAGGTAATGAACAGCAGCTTGCATACAGGGCAAAAATGTCTTACTTCAGGCTGTTCTTCTGCACTTTGTGATTTAGGCTGACAGGCAGCCTTCTGTGTTTTGTTTTTCAAGAACATACATCTATCTTGCTTCTCAGTGTTCCCATTTTTGTGCGTGTACTCAAATTGTCTGTGCGCTCAGCTGCTGTCAATGTCTTAAGGCAAAAAATATTTGATCCCTGAGTTCAGTCTCCTTGTCCTTTAGCCAAATTCCAGCTCAGTCCTAAACTCTTAGCTCTCAGAGCACTTGGCAGTTCTCATTCTCATTCCTTCCCTTCCCCTCTATTTCCCTCTCTCCCTACGTGCTGTCCATCAAGGCCTGCCTATAGGAATTGGAACAGCAGCCTTTATCGGCCTGTAAGCACCTCATATTGACATACAACCCCCTGTCTGTCGGCCAATGTTACGGCTAGAGGGCTGGAGTTTGGACCCGGAGAGCATGGCCTTGTCAATATTATGGCTTGCTAATGGATAAACTCTCACTTCAACCTTGGCAGTAAAAGACATTCATTGCATTTTGGTAGCAGTTTGCTTGCAAGAATAGGCTCCATAGAAAATCTCTGCCATGCGTTCATGTCAGGGGGGGAAATTGTGAATGGATATGAGTGGGAACTCTTAGAAAGATTCTCTATAGCAATATAAATGCTTGGTAGCAGTGTAGGCAAGACCCAGCGGAAGCGTGTTTGTGTGTCTCTGTGTGGGTGTGAATGATGCATCTGTGACTGGCTGGCGAGGTCCTATATGAATACTCGGGTCACAGAGACGTATCGTCATGTCAGACTGAATGATGTGGATTGGACCTGAATGGAGCTCTCTGTTTGTTCTCATTCTTTTTCTGTTGCTCTCTTTCTCACTCGATGTCTCTCTCTCTTTCCGTCTCACTCACTCACTCATACACACTTACAACCCTGTGGGCTGCGACAGGACTACCAGACACAGGCTTGTGTCCAATTAGGCTCCCTCCTCTCATGCCACCAAACACCACCGAGGAGATTGCAAATTGTATTTCCGTGTCACCAACTGTTCTCCCCACTGTAATCTGTCTCCCATATTTTAGGACAGTCAGACGCATGTCTCTTTAACAATAACTGCAAGGATAGTATAAAATTGGAAGAATTATTTTTGGTTTCTATTAATCCTTTTTTACTTGATCAAATTTAGATTCTCTTGGTTTATTAGAGCATGATAACCTTTTTCTTTGTTTAGGATGAGAGCAATATATGCTATTACATTTTGAATTACTATTTCATTGATGTATAAAACCCATCTTTGTTATCTTGTCTGTATGGACATGACCTTGGAGTAAGCTTAAAATTTGGTGTGCAATGTGTGATTGGGTTTTAGTTGACACTTAAAAAGATGCTATCTCTGACTGACGGCATGATGGCTTTAATCTAAATTCCAATTTGGAGGGGGTGGGTAGATTCTATGCTACATTAAGGGAATAATTGCTTACAAGTATGTAATTAACCCCTTTTTTAATGCACCAAAGAGGTGCATATTGATGTTTGCACAGCAATGACAGCAGTGATATCAAGTGAGGATCTCCAAACAATAGG
Source organism: Heterochromis multidens (assembly GCA_015108495.1). Classification (NCBI taxonomy): domain Eukaryota; kingdom Metazoa; phylum Chordata; class Actinopteri; order Cichliformes; family Cichlidae; genus Heterochromis; species Heterochromis multidens. Next base: position 24,986 of record VUQS01000572.1, on the reverse strand, counting down.
CGTTGTGAATTCTGTGGGGAGAAATCAATACATGTCAGTGCATCCAGTTTAATGAGAAGCTTTGTTCGCCTTTGAATAGTTTAGCCAGCATATGCGGAAGACTGCAGAGAAAATATAAGCGCGTATGTGTGTATGTGGACACATACAGTATTCCTCAGCTTAGAACTTTTTCTGTCTTGGCCACAGAGTCCTATTAAGCCATCACGTGCCTTAATAATGGACCCCAATACATGTACATGCATGTATCTCACAGTCGCACCATTTTTTTATTTTCTCTTTCCAGGCTTCTCTCATGCTTTCTTTCATCTTATTACTCAGTTCTTCTCTCTCTCCTATGGTTTCTGCCTCCAGCACTCTCCTCCCATATCTTTCTGCCACACTCTAAGCTGCCAAGCACATAACTTTATCTTTGTGTATTTGTGTGTGGGGTTGGGCAGAAAAAATCCAGACTGTTGTGTCATTGGAATGACCTGTGAAGAAGGATATAAACCGAGAAGGAGACATGGGATGCTGTTTTAGATGAGAATCAGGGAGATGTGGAAAGGCACCGATGTATCAGTGGGTTTGCCAGACTGCTCCTTTTGATAAGACCATATTAAGCGTTTCTCCCAGGTCTCTATGATTCATATGGAGCCGTGAGTCTGATGTATAAACAGCTCTCTTTGATGCAGCAGCAGATGACACGCTGTGGCATATTGGCTCTTATGCCTGTGTGTGCCAAGCCGAGCATGACAAGCAGTAAATTAGTTTTGTTTTAGATGCATGAAATGATGAGAAAATTGTAGACGGTCTTAGGGCATTTTTTTTTTTTCCTCACTATCTCTCATTTACTCCTTCACCGACGCCTTAAGTCCCTGCAAGGATTAGGCGCCTAATTCTGTTTTCATCATGCCTGTTGGAAGAATGGGTGTGCATGCATGTACATGTTTGCATGCACACATGTTCTTTTAATCCATTTTTGACAAAACCTCAGACTTCTCAATATTTGTCATGTAACCCACAGTCAACATATGAACATTTTTCTCATCATTCATTTCTTCTAATACCAAGTTTTGTTTTAAGTGAGCCTGCAAGAAGAAAGTATGCATTTATAGTATGTTTCCTGAGCATACATTTCTAATACATTGTTCATGAATCCATGGATCCTCCTGTCAGTTTGTAGTAGTAAAGGTTATTGGTAGCATGTTTGCACTTGACACTCTTGTCCCTACTCAGCTTTGACTTTATTGGTATCATAGCTCTGGATTGACCTTAATAAGTGCTGTTCTTTAGAAAAGTTGAACGTTTCAGCTTGAAAAGAGAATCCCTGCTTACAGTGCTAGGTGGTAAAAGAGGTCAGTGGTTTCTTTTAGGATGTGAGCACTCAAAGTGCTACCTTTTCTAAAGAATAATGCGAAGACAACGCCAACTTTTACTTCCAGCTTTTTGGTAAATCTATGTTTTACCATGAAAATAGACTGTAACCAAAAGTCTTGGAGTCCATAACTCATGGAACAGAATTATGTACATAAACATGCGATTGTAATCAATTACATTTATTAGAATGTAATTGTACAAAAATATTAGTGATTAGAAATAAGTCACATCTGAATATGCTCTTTTCCATAAATGCTTATCTTTTGAATATAATATTTACTCTGCTACTTTTTTGCAGTAACACCTTCTTTTGGAATATTTCTGGACAACATGGGTCAACAAAGCTTTTGGGGAAAATTGAAGTGCAATACCATCCAGGGTAGAATTTCATAAAGGCAAATCCACATCTTGACAGGCAGCATTAATTTGCCAGTATGCGATCAAATTTTGAGCATTGTCCTTGATTGGTTCTCTTGTTTGAATTTGCACCACCTCTTGTGTGCCTGTCAAATCAGTGTGTATTGCTCTAAGCTACTTAAGTCTGCCAAGCCTGCAAGCAGCCCACCGCGCCAAGGCGAGTGGCAATGTCTTTGGACTAGAATGCCTTTCAGTGCTGGAAATTCAACAATATTTTTCTTTCTAAAATCAAAAAAGGACTCTAACATTACTGTGCAGACTCTGTGGCAATGGAGTGCTGCACTAAAATACACAGAGAATGATATTACTATACATCTGTTGAGATGACCGGAGTATTTAAAGTTAATGATATGTCTCACCATTCTTGTCACCCCCACACACTCTCTGTTCCACTCTTTCTTGTACTCTCTCTCTCTCACTTCCTGTCTGCTGTGAGTGTTGGTGGTGTCAGGGGGCATCAGTATTCAGCGTCACCACAGTAATTGTGAAACAGCGGGTTTAGAGAGGACCCCTGCTGTTCTATAGCCAGAAGGCTGAAGGGAGGTTCTACTTTACTGTAATACCCTCCCCTACATCACCCACCTTCTTTTGTCTCCCCCTCCCCCTAGGATATATCATAGTCTAGCAGCATAATGTTGGGGATGTTACAGAGAGACTTAACAAGGCTTACACTGGGTTTTGTGTTATTCTTCTCTCTCTGTGCTACTTCCTTTTGAGTTTGGGATTTTGCCTTCCTTGAGTATATTTTTTTTTTCTTCTGTTGATGGGATTTGGAATGGCTTGTGTCTGTGCAAATGCAGTGATTGACTCTTAGCCAAGGCCCAACTCTCGCCAACTGCTGTGGTGAACAATTTGTTGCTCTCCTTGAATAAAACCTTTTTACATTTGTTATTCTTTTAAGCCTCTGACTTTCATTGTGATTGTATTGATTGTTGTGATTAAACTTGTCTGGAAAGTGGTGATTGCACAAGAATGTAAAAGTTTGGACATGTACCTCGACAAAACCCCTCCCTAAACTGAAGAACTATCTACCTAATAATTATCTATTTGGTTTGTGTCCCTCATTGTCACTCACTCCCTGTTGTGTTGGTAGGACATTAACTGATCTAATGAAAGCTTACTGCATGCTGCTTCTCAAGCTTGTGTTTCTGTTTGACTGTTAAATCTGTCCACTATAGTCACACACACACCATCCTTACCTGCTACCCACACAACTGTTCCTATGGCAACATGATTTGTCAACTGAGAACCCCTTCACAGAAATTGTCCTTACTTGTGTGCTTACCTTGAAAAATAGTAAGAGGCATTAAAGAGGCATGGATTGTTGATTCTGTGGGACTCTTATCTTTCATATGACACCAAAAGGAGATGGAACATTATCTCTTAATATATCAGTCAAAAGTGGATGGAAGATCATTGATGCTTGTTGATATTCTAACCACTCTTGACTGTGTGACTGTAGGTATTGATTGGATTGCCTGAGTCTTATTAGTGGTTGCCGAATTGTTTGTACTTTGGCACTTGTCATACTACCATTAGGTATAGTTTTTCCATCTTTCCATCTTGGACAGAACGCACCAAAGGGCTGTAGCTATGTTCTATTGATTAGTTAGAAAAATGATTGACACACTGGAAAGAACTTTTGGTAAACTTCAAGGTAGTTCTAGGAAAGTAGGGAAAATAGGGCTCTGCTCAGGCTGGGTTCAGCTGGAGAGAATAACTGCTGACTTAGATGGTGGATGTTGTTGGGCATACCTTTGTCATCAGGGAATACCTTTGACAAAAAGCAATGTACATGGTCTACAACAATGTCAGGTCAGTGGCACATGTCAAAGTTATATCCACGTGTGATGCCCAGGGCCTAAGGTTTCTCAGCTGAACCTTGCCCAGGGCATCATACAGTCTCTGCTGGCTTTCCTTTCTTTCCATAGTGCCTCCTGCTGCCATCTCTTCCCCAGGAAATGATGCCTACACCTGTGGCTGTCCATGTGACATAAAAAATGTGTTTTGATCCATGGTTGTTCTGTTGTTGGCATGGCCATTGTAGAAGCTGTAGGTGATGAACAGGAGTCAGCATGGGCACTATGACCAGGACATGCCTCCTCTCATACATGCACAAATTAGCTATAAGAACCCACAGCTATATTTGTGTTTAACCAGTTGTTTTTGGTTCAGCTATTTTTGGTAGGTACTAACCACTGCAGAAAGCAAAACCTGCTGTTTTAGAGATCCTGTGACTCAGGCAGCAAATCATCACAGTGTGGCCCTCATCAGAGTTGCTCATTCCTTATGCTTACCCATTTTTCCTCCTTCTAACACATCAACTTCAAGAACTGACTGTTCACTTGCTGCCTAATATATCTCACAGTTTGACAGGTGCCACTGTAACAAGATAATCAATGTTCTTCACCTGTCTGGTTTTAATTCTGTGGCTGATTGTTGCATATAGAGCCTTTCAGTACTATGCACACAACTCCTTCTGCCACCTCCCACACAGAGCACTGGGAGTTACTGTAGACATAATGCTCCAAATCCCTAGTTGACAGACTAGCAGAGGAAAGGTTAGCCACTTTGTTGTATTGCATCAAGCTATTCTCACTCTCACTTTTTCCTCTGTTGGCTCAAAAAAGGCCATCCTCTCTCTGTGAGTCCACAAACGTAACTGTGGAGAAAGTACAAGGTTTTCATCTCTCCCTCCCCCTTCTTTTTTTGTCCATCCGTTATGCATTGTCATGGCAGTCCTTCCAGCTGAGCTTTGATTGGGTTGTTCTGGGCCCACCGGCAAATCTGGCAACCAGATAGTTATGTGGTGTGTGTCTGTCCATGTGTAAGTCGGCATGTGTAAGAGGGTTTTCTTCATGTCTCTGGGAAAAGCAATGAGATGAGGTAAAGCTTTCAGAAAATCAAAGTATAAAAATGGCCATGACAAGCAGGGGAAAGACGAAAGCAAGGGAGGATGAGAGGGAGGAAGAGAGAGGTGTAACATGCTGGATAATAATTTGCATCCTCTCACTTGCCACTGTGAACGATGTCTGCCTAGAAAGCTTGTCTGATGTGTTTATGCCGTAGGCTTTGAAAGATGGAGTTAAAGGGAGAAGGAAAGTTTAAGGGGAACCATGCAGTGGGAAGGGAGTGGTTGTAGAAAGGCATGTAATGAAGTGTAAACCTGCCTAAACACAGTTTACCCACATCTCAGTTGTTGTGATGGCGCTCACACATATCTCAGTTGAAAAATGTTTTCTTGTAAATTCATAGCAATGTACACACCACCCAGCTGAACACCACTGTCTGCCAGTTCTGATGCATACTTTGCACCCTATATTCTCTGCAGAGTGCAAACAGTAGTTAACCACTGAGTTGGAGCAGCTCTACTGGGCAAACTGTGACTGCTTTTCCTGCATTTTATCAGTAAAAAAAAATTTTCATATCACTGAATATTGGACAACATATATGCTGATACTGATATATCAGCAGACTAATAAATTATACTAGGGGCCGGCAGCTCTGTGCAGACATATTCTAATTTACGTTAGCTGTTGGATTTGTAAATAGTCCTGCATCTGTAGGCTAGCTCTGCCTCTGTGCTTAAGAGCTGCACTCACTTCAGTGTCTATTTTGGCAGCCAATAAGCCTGGTCCTGGAAAGTGAGTATTCCTGCTTCGTGAAACACTACCCCAGTGTATGGTTAAGAGTTGACAACACAAGTCCTGTGTAGCAAGACTGTTGATGTGGGGCCACCTTTTTAAACTCCTTGACAGCTTTGTTTCTCTTTGTGTGGGTCACTACATAATCTAATCCAACAAACAATGACAGAATATGTAGAACAAAGCTGTTGTGCAGTACCGCTTAAGTTTCTATCTCCTACATTGTGACCATTTTTCAGTAAACGAGTTTTAAACATGTTAAGTCATGTTACTGGGGTGGGAAGATGATACTACAAAATGCCCCAGGGATCCTGTAGCAAGAGGGATTTTGTGTATGCTGCACATTCTTCATATTCACACACAGCTTTGCACATTTAACTGTTTCTATGCCTCAGTCATGGGGAGACATTAGATTTTGGTGGCCAAAGATCAAGGTAACTGTGACCTTATGTCTATCACATTCTACTTTGTCACGACACAAGAAATTCCAAAATCAGCCAGTGTTACGTATATTTTGCACAGACCAATATATAATTTTAAATACTTTGGAATATTTAAAGTGTCCAAATCACCCCTTTTAATGAGCATTATATCATGTTTTCAGATCATTCTTAATGTCAAGGGTATCACCTCCATTGGTCTTCAAGTTCACACTCTTTGAATTATCATTATTTGAGCTCTTATAGTTCAGTGTGCTACAGCATAGCAGGAAAAATATATACGCTAGGTGCTCATATAAGCTGTGTGTTAGTGTTTGCATTACCTTCAACAGGAACCGCTTATCTACACAGGGTGCAGAAACTGGTTTGCATGAATGACTCCCATGGTGCATCATTGGACTAATTATTTAGATATTAACATTGTCAACATTTTAATAACAAGCCCAAAGGAGACTCTGCACTCATTATTGGCAATTATTGGCAATTACTGGCAATTACTACCAATTACAGCGTGCCATTGTCAGTGTTAGTAGTGTAAAAAAATGCATACTTTACTCATAAAACAGTCAAAGAATGACATAAAATCACGGATGTGCATGTGTGATGCATGTGCCCACAGTAGTTGCATGTTTTGATATAATTTGAATTAAGTGTGAACATGTTTAGTTTGCAGAGCAGCTTAAATATCACGTTATATAATCACCACAATTCCTTATCATAATAATTTTCTCATTTTCACTTTGACATTTTAGGGAAGTGACACATCCACTTCTACACTTCTGCTCATTTATCAACCTTCTTCTATATCTCAGTCTGTGGTAGTACTAGTTATAAAGCACCATTGGCTGAATGTGTTTAAAAATGGAATATCTCAGCAGCTAGAAGGGCACTTCTGACACATCCTGCCAAACTGCTAATATTTCAGTTTTCCCAGACCATTATGGTAGGGCCGCAAGTCTCTGCAGATGTAGACATTCTGTCTTCACTAGCATGCCCAATATTCTCCATCTATTCCTCAAGGTCTATACTTAGGTAATTTACAGTGGATAGACGTGTGAACAGGATGACAAAGTATGACGTGTGCTGTTTCTAGAAGTAGAGTGGGGACAGGGCTATATTTTTCTTTCTAACTGTAGCAGCCACAAAGTCAAGAGTGAGACAGAATCAGAGGTATGTGACAGATGACACACACTCAAGTATGCCTGTGTATGACATTACATCAGTGTTTCTACTAGACTCTAGAACTGTTAATAGATGCATCTATTTGCTGTGATGTACCAAGAACACCATTAAAATGGAATGTAGTATTTAGTTTTCCACTGAAGCTGTCAAAGTCCCTTTCCGACATGCACTCTTTTCCACTAATCTGATGGGATCTAACTCAAGTCACAGCAGCAATCTTACTAGGATATGCAAGCACAGGATTAAAGTCCTCCTGAAGAAGCCCAGGCATCAGCAGACATTCAAGGACCAACGCAGGCTTTTGGCTGGCACAGGCAGAGACTTTAATGAAAGTGAGGCTGTCCTCATCCAGCAGCAGAGGGAATATGAGGACAGGGTTCACAGAGAGGCAAGGGAGCTCATGAGGCAGAAAAGGCGACGTGGAAGGAGATGCAGGAGGCTCAACAAGACCATTTCTTCTGAGACGTTTTGAGTCAAATGTCTTTTTTTTTTTTTTTTTTTTTTTTTTTTTTTTCTTTCTTTTATTCC
>VUQS01000572.1:0-10170 GCA_015108495.1 Heterochromis multidens | reverse complement strand
TGATAGAAATGTTGGACCTGATCACTCTTTAATCATTGCTTAAATTTTTGTCTGTTCCTCTCTCTGTGTGTGTGTGTGTGTGTGTGTGTGTGTGTGTGTGTGCGCGCGCGCGCGCTTGTCTGTGTGTGTAAATGAAGGAGCTACATAATTATTGTACTTCTTAATTTTCTCTTGCTGTGCTTAATAACAATAATAATGAAATTTAGCTACACTGATTTGTTCATTGCTCTGAACAGGTTTGTAACTGCCCCCCAAAATAATAGTTTTTAATTACTGTGTTTGAATAGGAACAATTGTTAGCTGGTGTTTCTTTTACGAGCAACATTGAGAAAATGTTATTATATGTTAAAGTGCAGACGTGCTACAGCAGCTCTGCCTCCTGGACCTAAGACAAGTAATTGCCTGATGTAGCTGGGGGACTAAAATCTTTTGTAGGCATGGCCGTACATAAATATGGGTCTATTCATGTTAGTACTGTGCAAAAGTCTTGAACCTTTCCACTTTGCTAGGAAATAGGTGCAGTGATTTATTGAAATGTGTGCAAACATAAGCGGAAATTAGGGCTGTACCAATCATATCATCCGCGATAATACTGATATGCATTTTTATGTGATATAAAAATGTCATATTAATGATATAGAGACACCATGCATTTCCATTTCCTAGCAAACACAACAACGGGACAAGCCCAGGCATATCTGACAGCAAGAGCAGCGCGTCAACCTCCGATGACGGTTTGGTAAAATGGGAGCTACTTCAACAACTCCAGAGCTAAAATGTTTTGCAAAATATGCAAGAAACCTGTTCCCGCTAAAGGTGGAAACAACAAACTTGTTTTACCATTTAATTAAACAGGCAAAAAAGCTGTAGTCGAGGAGGAGATACTAGCAGCTTTTGATGTGGGACCCAAAAGTAAAAAGTGACTCAACCAAGCATTGCTAGAGCACTCCCTAGTTGTGCTCCATATGACAGGAAGAGCAAACAGTGGATGAAAATTACTGATGCGATTTCATGGTGGAAAAGCTGAGCTTTAATCCACTTTTTAAAAAGAAAATGTTAAGCAGTTTTGCTTTGGTTGCTTGGTTATATTCCAATTTATTCTGACAAAGTTGACATGCAGTCACTCATTTTTAATTTTTTACATGAACACACTGCAGAACAGCGCTTCTTAACATGGCTGCCATCTGTTTACTTTCCCCTCTGCTCATTTACAACTTCAATTCACTGAGAGATAAGATAGCTGCAGCCCCGGGTAGTGGCCAGTGGTGTTTTAACTTTGTTGAACTTGTAGTTACTAGTACTTACTGCCATTGTATATTAAAATGATAAGAATAATACCTTTAACCCACTACTATTTCTGGCACCTACTAGCAAGGGCAGCAACTTTTAAATGTCTAGTCAACTAGTTACGTACATCCCTAAGTTTGACTGAAAATGCTACCTAGGCTGCCTTTGTGTTTTTATTTGTCTCATAATGTGTTACTGTATATAATGCCGTGTCACTACTATTGCACTATAATGCTGCTGCTTCTTCTGGCACCTCGTGGCAAGAGATTCACACTTTATTTGCACTAATAAAGGCTGCTGCCTGCAAGCTGCAATCACTGATAAAAGGTAGTGTTTTTTTCTATATTGTGAGAAATATCATTATCACAAATTTCCTTGAAATATCAAGATGTATTGCTTAAGACCACCTTAAAAAATTACAAGAAAGTCTGGATCCTTGGAAGCAAAATATATTTAGAAATGAGGGGTGGCTCAAAGCTTTAGCACAGTACTATATATATATATAATTTTACTAATAAGGCTATCAAAAACATAAATTCAGAGGGTCATACTTTAACAAACCACTCCTATCAAATTGAGGAATGGGTCTAAATTGTCAGAGCAGGTAATAAAGAACAAGGTTTATCTAATATTAGTGACACATTATTAACTGTGTGATTAAAATAGTCAAGTTGTAAGCTCATTATCTAATACCATTTCTAACATTGTAGAAAACAAAATATGAGATACAAAACCATTCATATACATTAATATGTAGACAAACTTTGCAGATAGTTGTTTTTCAATCTGAACATTTATGGCTGAATGACTCAAATATTATAACTTATTGTGAAGCCTCAAGTAGTTTTTGTGTTTTAAGAGAAATTATGTATTGGAGGGAAGTGGCAGAGGGCTAAGATGGAGGGAGATCCCAATTTGCATAACCACAGTCTTTACATACTAAAGTAGGCAAATGGGTAGCGTAATATCTTCACTATTTTAAGGCATGGAGGGAATATTTTCTGGAAAAACGACCTAAATATGCAGTTTTGATGAAGAGTTTAATCAATGCCAGGAGTTTCAAATTAATGAATTTGATTTTATTTTCAGTTCTAGTACTAGTACTAGTACTAGTGTGCATGTGGGTATTTGTAGGCATCCCCACTCCCTGTTTGCAGTGTTGGTATGATTTCTATGCAGACGTGTAAAGTCAGAGCGCATGTCATGCTGTGTTATGGTCTGGAGGTTTGCGCGTGTTGATTGGAGTGGGTGTGCGTGTGTGCGCATTTGTGAGTTCTGCTGGGTGAGTGCAACAACACTACATTTTCCTCCAGTCCCAGTGTGTGGCTGCAATGCAGAGTGACGCTTATTCCTCTGATCAGTACAAGGGCCCAGCATGGGAGAGGGGTGGGTTGAGTTTTTTGGGGGGGAAGATAGGGAAAGCTCCACTCCAGTCAGTACATCCACTGATCTGGGACACACATCTCTTTCTGCTAGTTTTCTTTCTTCATCTCTGTGTCACTTGTCTGTTCCTGTTTTTCCTGTCTTTCTCTGGCTCCATTGCTCATCTGTTTGCTCTCCAAGTTACAGTCCCACACTGGTTCTCATACATACACAAATGCATAAACTTTGCTATTAACAATGTGACAAGTGCAACTATGTGTGCTACAAGTACTACCTCTGCTAGTGCTCCTTTTCACTCTGCTACTGTAGTACATTACATCACATCTCACACCCAACCCAAACCATCTTGACCATTAGCACTAACAGCCTCCCATAGATCTGAGCAGTCAGATTGATAGGACAGGCAGGAGTGGATGTACAGCCTGATGCTGTGCCCATAGGGGCCTTATTCTGTAACTGCATCCTTGCTGTATCCAGCCTTGCCAGCTGATATCTTATCAATCAGAACAATATACACCAATGTTACATGAAAAAATGGCACAACTGGACTGAGCACTGGCTAACACCACTCCCAGTTAAGCCAAAGCCACAAAAGGAGTTTAAGTCCCATTCTAGAAATACAAGAAGGGCTCCCATTGAGGACTTCTGTTTTCAGTACTACTGACTTACATTCATCTGTCCATTCTGGAATCATTACATCAGCTACAGATTTTAGGCAAATGGACAAAGCATTAACTACTTGTCTTAAAGTGTCTTACCTGGACAATCTGCAAATATCTTTTTTCTTCAGAATATAAAGAATTGTGTGTAATTACTCCCCTTGTTACTCACTCATAATCTCATAATCCCATTTGACTCAGTGTTTTTTTTTTTTTCTTTTTGTACGTCAGTTATTTTTGAGGATTTTTACTCTATGAGAAGTTAAGCTGTTTACCAAAGACTTTGACAGTTTCTTCATTTCCAAGTCATTTCTTCAACATAAATGCCCCCTGTCACACTATAAATAGTAGAAGATTATTCTGTTGAAGCTTGCTTTTTGTTGTCTCCTCAAATTGCCATGTCTAGCCAGGCCTCTCCTTTACACAATCATCACCAAAGCAAAATAGCTCCTGTCATATCCATAATAGCTTTGCTTAACACTGTTGTCCCTGAAATTAGCTTTGCATCATCAAAATACTTTAAATGAAATGGTGGGATTTTTAACAAGGGATGCACTGATTGTGGGCTGATATGTATGTCTGTTTGTTTTACTTTGTTTTTCTTGTTTTCTATTCCCCAGTGAAAAATACATTTTCACTGCTATATGTTAACTAATTGGGCAGCACGGTGGTGTGGTGGTCAGCACTGTTGCCTCACAGCAAGAAGGTCCTGGGTTCAGATCCAGGCTGGGGCCTTTCTGTGTGGAGCTTGCATATTCTCCCCGTGCTTGCATGGGTTCCCTCTGGGTACTCCGGCTTCCTCCCACAGTCCAAAAATATGCATAGAGTTAATTGGTGATTCTAAATTGGCTGTAGGTGTGAATGTGAGCCTGAACTGCGTAAGTGGGGAAAAAATGGATGGGTGTTTACTTATCATACTATCTTTAAACATTTAGGTTTTGCAAATTGACGTGACACAAAATTTCAGCTCAGCAGGATTGATATCGGCTGGCACTGATACTTGGTCGATATATTGGTGCATATCTACTTTGAGCTAGTTAATCTTTGTGCTGGTTATCTGTGGCTTGTTTGAGGTTTGAGAAAAATTTCCGACTGCCAGATTATATGTGTAGAAGGCAGGTAAAATGTTCCACTCTTCTGAACCAGATCACAGTTTTTTTTTTTTTTGTTTTTTTTTTTTTTTTTTTTCTATTTCCATTATGTTTTATTCAACTTCTGTTGTATTTTGTGTGCTTTTGCAGCATTCTTCTGTTTGCTGGTGTTTTCTTAAGTTGCAGTGCATTTGAATGCTCAGAGCTGTATGTGTCACCAAAACATAAATTTTTCTGATTTGAGAACTGTGCAGACAGTTGCTGAAATGTTCCATGAACAGTCATGAGCAATTTTTCCCATTTCAAGATGGTAAAATTCAAGTGAAAATTATTTTTCCAGCGTTTCGCCATGCTTTTAATTTTGTTTCAGAGATGAGCAGCTGCAGAGCTGGGGTGACTGGGCTGTTGGCCACAGCAGCCATCTGAGACCAAATATCCTCCAGCTGTTTTGACAAAAACCCAGTTGGATGTACAGACAGAGCCGGGAACCCCTGCTGTGAAACTCATAATGTCAAACAAAGAATCAACTTGCTATTTTATTGCTATAATATCGAATGAAAAGACAATGAAAACATTGGCAATGTGAATGGCGTTTCTGGTAGAAACAGCGATTGGGTCTGCAGCTTTATATAAGTTTTTACACGGAAAGCTGTAAAAGCTCACTTCATACTATGATGATTGGTCGTCTGCTGACACACATTTAGAGCTGGCGTGCGTACATACCCCCATAGGGGTTGGTATTAACTAAAAAGAAATGTAACTAAAGGAGAGTGAATGTTAGACTTAGGAATTCAAACATGATTGGTCTGTAACTGCTGAACCTACAAATAGGCAACTAGCTTGATATGAACTAGAAAAAATTGTGAATGTAATATTTAAAACTTGTTTTTGCTGAGTTATTGGATTTCACATGTGGGGGGGAAAAACACAATTCCTCAGAAATAAAGATGAACCAGAAACATTTACTGCTCATTTTTTAATACTTTTGTTGATGAAACTTCACCTGTTTTACAGTGAGAAAGCTACCTGGTTTACTGACAAATGGGATCAATACTTACTAATAGTTTAAACTGCATTTTTATTTATTTTTTTTTTTGACAGCTGACAGTTTATTAGTCTTTACATTTTTTTTAAATTTTGGCGTAGATAAAACATATAAATTTTAGTGCACTTATAAATTTGAGAAATATGACGAGAGAAACCAAATTTCTAAAGTCTGTTTCATGGTAGACCCTATTCACATTTAAACCTTTTTTAAGGACTGAGTGGGTGTGTAAAGCCTGTGCTTGATTAACATTTCTCATTACACCTGTTAGGGTGGGAAAATGTTCATCATTATCTAGCTTATTAATGCCTGTTGGCTCAAACAGTACAGGAACATTGTAAAATACAATCTAAAAGTCAACAAATTTTTGAAAGTTGTTATACCAGTCAGATTCCCAACTAAGAAAATAGATGAAATACTTTTACTGTAAATAACTCATAACATGGATATTTAACAATAATAATAATAATGATAATGTGATGCAGAGGGTGGCCAGGGGTTTTTGGTTCAATGGCCTCCTCTCCATCACAGCTTCAAATGAGTCCAGTTTGCAGCCTTTGTGATTAGTTTATTCAGTGCGTTGCTGTGTTGGTGTCAAAAGCTCCAATGCTGCTACCCAAGCAAACCACAGCAAAGTATACTGCATTTGCCACAACTGACTGATCTCCAACATGTTGAAGGAAAAAGAAAAAAAATTACAACCACTTAAACCTAGAACCACTAAGAGAGTCATTGTGACTCTTATAGAAATCCATATAAAATGCTGAGCTCAACATGCAAGCCTGATGCCTAGCAAAACATATTATTTACACACATTTTGATATGAAGGCTGCTGTAACATGAGCAAGAGCCAACTAGATGATTGATAGAAAAATATATAGGGGACTGTAGTAAAAGATGCTTTCTCAGTGTGTACTGCACTACAAACCAAATTCAGCTGACGAGATAATAGGTATTCTGGTGTTACTAGTTTAGTAAACCCAAAATAATCAATTTTCTACTCTGTGCTCTATTAGTTGTAATACAATCAGTGTTAATATGCAGCAAATCAGTACCAAGCATGAAATTATCTATTTTGTTTTTTTACATCACCAACACATGACAACACAGTGCATATATTTTGCACTGCATGGTTTTGTCCAGTAGTATTACAAACACAGAGTTCCACATATTTGGAGATATTATGTATTCTGAGACTGTATCACTCAGAGGTAATTCTGTCAGAAAAAGAATTTGTTAAAATGTGGCACATACGTTTTTTTGAAACCCCTGAACATAACCTTCTCCATGCAGGTTGTGCTGCATAAGTTACTACAGTTATCTAGTCAGTTTAAAAGAAAGCCTCATCTGAGACACTGAAAACTTGAGCTTTAGGCTAAACATACCACACTAACCCTTTAGTCTTGCTTTGTAGCACATCCCTCTAGAAGCTGGCAGGTGCCATGTTAACCCGTGTAAGTCGAGAGACTAAAAGCCATACTAAAACACACTGCTTACAAATTACAACTGTGCAACTACTTCACAAGAACAGCAGGTGGAATACAGCACAAAGATCATGACATAGAAATGTTGCACAAAGCACAAGCCCAGTTTATTTCTACTGCACAAATAATTGTCTGTTTGCTATGTAGACAACCATGAGAACTGACTGAAAACCTTATTTATATGTCAGATTTGTGTTTGCTTGTCTGTTTGCATTCTTTGTAAAATTTGGCGCATATGAGACACAAGCAAAGATGGAGGCTTCTTGTAAGGCTGAATTGCATCAAACATAACAATTTGAGACCATGATGACGAATACATAGAAAAAGAAGACACATTCTTAAGCATAGCTTTTTGTGGAGCAATGAGTGCTTGTCCTGTGTGGAGGTGTGGGTGGATGTAGAATTGGAGCCAAGAGTGTTGGGATTGTGACTTAAATGGCTTGATTGAAGCAGATTTCATCCAAAATTCCAGGATATGACAGGGAACTTTTAACTACGTATATCTGTCAGCACCTCTTCAAAAGACACTAATGGAAAGACACTCAGCTAAGGTGATCCATCTCCCTGACTGTGTAGGAGCTGGGGTGTTGGGCTGGCAACAAGAGTGACTTATTTTGATATAGATGAAGTAGCATTATTTTTGGTGTGACTGTTTGCACCGCAAGAAAATCAGATTGGTCAGATCTAAGACCACTTACGGAAGTGACCCAAATCTGAATGGAAAAGGTCACATTCCAGGTGATTTGTGGTGTTCACACTGTTTTGAAATAAAATCTGAGTTAAGCCACCTTTGCCTGCAGTCTGAACATGGAGTAAACTGTGAATTTATTTGGGAAGTTTTTACAGTTTCAATAAGGAAAATCTGCTCTCGCATGTTAAGTCTCCATTCCTCTTGTTATAGGATATTCTCACTGCTCTTTCATCTTCATCACTTCCTTTTTCCCATGCTGTCAAATTCACCTTGTTCAACATTTCAGCATCACTACAATAGTCCAATAATCTATCTGCCCGGGTTCTCAGAGCCAATTGGTTCCCACTCCATGTTGTTTCAAATTCATTGTGATCTGTCACTCCTTTACACCAGCTCCTCCTTATCCATACTGTCTAGGGCGTCTCATCCAAGCTCTCCATCAACCATCTGCTACGCTGCCACCAATGTTTAGACTCTGGGGGGTCCAGTTACTATGATGTCTCCATAACGTTGCCTCTCATTGGAGTAACTGTCAAAAATACTTACATTTCCAATCTTGCTCTTTTATCCCACATGATTTCACCTTGTTGAAAATCATTAATGCTGCAGTGAGAACTTTTGCTAGTAGGACAGTCAGTTGGTGGAACGGTGTGGCTCATTGAAATGTTTTTGGATTACAGTGGAGCTAAAAGGAATAGTCATTATCAGGTTCTGATACACACATAGTTGTTACTAGATACTTGGAGCTCCACATGGGATTTGTTGAAAAAAAAGAGAAAAATACAGAATATATTTAACTAGCCGGAGATGGAGGAAGAGAGAAAAAGGGAGGGAGATAAACAGAACAACAGAGACAAAGAGTAATGAATGGGTTGTTAGTGGGTATTTTGTAAATGTTTTGGAGGTAGGAGAGGCTCTTAGCGGGCACAGATGGACTGAATGTTTTTTAAGTTGGCCAGCAGGCTTGGCAAGGCAGGATGGGTAGTTTATGGGACACGGTTTTCGGTCCCTTTCTTTCTTTTTCGGTCTCCCTCTCTCTCTACATGTATTTCTGAATCTCTCTCGCCTTTTCGTTTTCATTTACATGCACACACACACACATACACACACACACACACACACACACACACACACACACTCGGCCTGTGTTGCGGTCCTCCAGTAGAATACAGCTCTGATTAGACATTCTGCTGTAGGAAATTACCTCCATTTATTCAAATTATTGTTTATGGCTTTTGTTTGGAGGGCCAACATACGTTTGGATGTGTGAACAAGCTCCCAAACTGTTATTATATGCTTCAGAAAATGACTTATGTGTGTGTGTGTGTGTGTGTATTTGTGTGTTTGAGTGAGGGTTTCCTAGGTAGCCCTTGTTTGGATATAAATGCCTGTGTTTATGGCTGTGTGGTGGAATTAGGAGCGCTCGTTGCTAACTTGTTATTCCACAACTAGAAAACAAACACTGCAGGGGAAGAAACTGTAGACCAGCAGTGGTGAAATAAACAGGTGCAGCATGTTAAGTTTACTTTTTTGTGTTAGCTTTCATATCTCAATAGATGCTGTATGTACAACAAAATATGCTAAAACTTTCAAAAGAAAAAAAGTTAAGCAACCCTTAGTTTTGATCAGTTTTTCATGACATACAAAGAGGTTTAGTGAACGACCTTTAGAAAAACATTTTAGCACCCCGCCTCCCCCCTCAAAAAAGTAAATAATTAAAAAAAAAATGATGCTCAGATTTTCAATGTTTTTAAACTCAACAAACCCCTAAATGTGGGGAAATTTTATTTTTGCTGCTGCTAATTACTTTTGCTGATGCTGCCTTCTACTTTTGATGCTGTTGCTGCTCACATAACATACTGTATGTTTAAAAAAAATATACAATGCATCTGGAAAGTATTCACAGTACTTCACTTGTTCCACATTTTGTCATGTTACAGCCTTATTCCAAAATGAATTAAATTCATTTTTCACCTCAAAATTCTACACTCAATACCCCATAATGACAAAG
The DNA here is from genome assembly GCA_015108495.1 of Heterochromis multidens. Classification (NCBI taxonomy): domain Eukaryota; kingdom Metazoa; phylum Chordata; class Actinopteri; order Cichliformes; family Cichlidae; genus Heterochromis; species Heterochromis multidens. The sequence goes on along the minus strand of VUQS01000572.1, from coordinate 519 downwards.
TGAAAAAGTTAGCTTGAAATTCTTGCAAATTTATTTTAAAAAACAAAAGAAATTATATATATATATATATATATAATTTTTTTTTTTTGGCCATTTTTCAGAGAATATTAATGATAATACAAAAACTTTTCTTTCACTCATGGTTAGTGGTTGGGTGAAGCCATTTAATATCAAACTATTGTGTTTGTCCTTTTTAAATCATAAAGACAACAGAAACTATCCAAATGACCCTGATCAAAAGTTTACATACCCTGGAAGTTTTGGCATGATAACACACACACAAGTTGACACACACAGGTTAAAATGACTACTAAAGGTAACCATCCTCACCTGTGATCTGTTTGCTTGTAATTAGTGTTTGTGTATAAAAAGTCAGAGAGTTTCTGGGCTCCAGACAGACCACTGCATGTTTCATTCAGTGCTGCACTGATGTTGGATTCTGAGCCATGGGGAAGCATAAGAATTATCAAAGGATCTGCGGGAGAAGATAGTTGAACTTTATAAAACAGGAAAAGGAAA
>VUQS01000571.1:0-17797 GCA_015108495.1 Heterochromis multidens | reverse complement strand
TGTGTGTGTGTGTGTCTATGTGTGTGTGTGTGTGTGTGTGTGTGTGTACACATCTTTACATCTTTGTGAGGACCGAAAATTGGCATGCTACTATACTTGTGGGGACATTTCGTCGTTGTGAGGACCTTTTTGCCGGTCCTCACAAGGTTGAAGGCATTTTTGAGGCTCAAAATGTGCTTTTAGTGTCAGGGTTACAATTAGGTTATGGTTAGGTTTAGGCTAAGGGTTAGGGTTAGGCATTCATTTTTGATGGTTAGGGTTAGGGTAAGGGGCTAGGGAAAGCATTATGTCAATGAGATGTCCTCACAAAGATAGCAAGACACGACTGTGTGTGTGTGTGTGTGTGTGTGTGTGTGTGTGTGTGTGTGTGTGTGCGTGTGTGTGTGTGTATAGGGGGGTACAATCTAGTGCATAAAAAAAACCATCAAAATACAGGAAATGAAGTATCTGACCCTCAAAAATTCCTGTGTAGAGACCTCAGGCAGGTCTTTAACTGGTAGCATCTTTAAATAGCACCCATGAGAGCCTCAATGTGCAAGTTTGTGACGAGAGAAGGAAACACTGTTGTATAGAATTTGATTTATTTCTTTTCCCAGTTTCCAGGACTGAATAGCCTTCATTTCTTCTTTCAAAAGAAAGTTGTTTTTTAGGACATTTTAAACATTAGTTGAACCCACAAAAGCAGAAGCTTCACACACTCAGCTAGCCAGTGTTCAGCTGTCCTAACATAGTCAATTAGCCTTTTAACATAATAAACTTACCATTTCTTTGCATAATAAACATACTTTGCCACTGTAACACAAGACCTCGGTATTCAAATGTAGATATTTCATAAGACATTATTAATGATTACTCTTTCTATTAATTATTAATTGTGATTTACAGCTTTGGAGCGGCAGTGTACACATCCTAACCTCATGTTCAGTACAGACAAGTGATGCTCATGTCACACCCAGTGCAAAGGAAACACACACACTTTTCTTTCAGGTCTTCTCAAAGTTAAATGTAATAGTTATAACTGATGAAATCAAAAGTTAAAAGAGTGCTAGCAGTAAAAAAAAAAAAATGTTGCTGAGGCTGAGATACTCCCACTTTTAGCCTCTAGGGTTATAGGCCAAGCTCTAAAAACATTGTTTATTTGGAGAACCTGTGATGGTAAAAGACAGTGAACCCAGAAGGATTCATTTATTTCAGCATGTTGTTAGAAACTACTAAACACTGATTCAAATTTAGCCCGGCCTTAATCCAGACATTTAGATGTCATTTGGCTTGCAAATCTCCTGTGGCTCATTTACAGGATTGTTCACAGCTGGGAAGTCAGTACTCTGAAATATCACCAAGCACAGAGCCAGGTTCACCATCAAGCACGGACTTCATGCTTTCTTTGTGTGTGTTTCTAATACTTTCAAACACTTAAAGATGTGATGACAAAAAAAAAGGAGTTAATATTGTAATTACAACACCTTGGCCCAGCCGTGGTGATCCTCCACGCAGTCCACTGATAGGGCGATCATTTTAACGTTGCGTTTACTGAATTCACTGCTGAGTCTGGCAGCTCGGCCCAGCTCTGTGGTGCACACAGGAGTGTAGTCTCTGGGGTGGGAGAACAGGATTCCCCATCTGAAATGAGACAGAGTAAGGCTGAGTCAGATTTACTGTCATGGGGATCTCACAAACAGGTCTCATTCTCACCCAGTTTCCTCTCATCAGAGTGCACTTCTTGATATTGTGTGTTATTGCTTGTTGCTGGGTTTTACAATAAGATGACAGGATGTGAAATGAGTGTCGCAGAGTTGTCAAAAAAATGATGGCAAAGTTGTTTTTTTCCCCTTGAGGTCAGCAATCTGCGCACCGTTACTGTCACTGTGCTCAAAAGAGTTTCTTTTAGGTTTGACCTCAATTTGATTCGTTCAGCTTACTGAGGCTCTCAGTATCAGAAGACTTTCACTCCCTCACAAACTGATCTGATAACTGAGAGGTGGACTAGTTCATTAAGTCTTATTTTTATACCACAATACTGTCATTGCAGGTTTGCCACTTGCAGTATTTTAAAGCAGAAGTCAAAAAACTGTGTCAGGAACTATATCCCGCCCACTCTCCCCGCTCTTGTGAACTGAATTCTCAATAAATCTGTAAACCTGCACCTTTAAAAAATAAATCAATAATCAAAAAGTCTACTCACGAATCACCAAGAAATTCATGGAGTTTAATCGTGCCAGTGGTGGTTTCTGCCTCGAAATCAGGAAATACATCTCCGAGCAGCAGCCCCGGCATATTGTGACTGTGGAAGTTTTTCGTCCGGTCTGTAGCAGCTGCTACAGCAGCTTGCGTAAAATAAAGAAGAGGGGGAAACCACACACACTGAGACAGCATAATGGACCCAGTTTAGGCTTATAAAATGTGGTGTGCTCGGGCTGCGCTCTGAGCCTTTGGCGCAGTTGTGACACATTTTGCAGTATCTGCGCACAGACTGGTGTCCTGACGAGAATAAAGATATTTTATTGAAACAGTAGTCCAGGACTGTGATATTTATTATGAAATAAAATGGACAAAATAGTCAAACCCTAGTGTCAACTAGTGGGCCATCTGATTCACAAGGGATAAAGTGTCCTAGGGGTTCCCAAATTTAACAAGAAAATGTAATTTTGACACTCAATATCAGACCAGTTTAACAAGCACAGTTTTGTGGATTAATTTTGGTCACGTGACAAGAGCAGTCCCGTTCTAAACTGGTACCATTTAACCCCTGTAAACTCTGCAGGATGTTACTAGCACAGCAGGATCTAGGTGGTCCATAAAGAAGAGCGGCTAGTCTTCCTAGGGTACTATTCAAACAAAATGTCCACACCAGGGTCCAGACGGAATAGTTGCCGTGGAGCTGCGTGTGGAAGCCGGGCAACATTTGAATACCAAGTCCGTCGCCGGAGCTCCAGCTGTTCTTACTTTGCCTCTGGAGCGCAAACGGGAGACTTTTCCGTCAGTCTGAGCCAGCCGATATTTACCATAACGCTCCGGTTTTTGCTGGCGATAGATCTGTGGCTGTCCAAACGGCTCGGAGTGTGCGCCTGTGAGGGGTCTGCATGGGGTAGCATACGGCCCTTGGTCCGGCTGGTCGAATTCTCCGGTCATGTCATCCCATGGCTTATCGGCACCGTGTACACTCTGCTCCGTGGAAGGAGTATGGAGGAGCAAGAGATCATGCTGAATTTGGCTTTGGGTAAGTATATTTAGATCACATTTAATGTTTTGATTTCTATCTTTAATGAAACAAAAATATTTTCTGATTTAATAAATAACACCTCTAATTCCACGCCCATTAATAGGCTAAACAATTTTAGGTTGATATTTGCATGTAAAATATTTAATTTAGGATTTTAATCTAGGACTCCAATTTATACTCACTTCTTTTGGGCATTTAACATTAGGCTACTGAGCATAGCGGCCTTATGTGGAAGCAAGAAGTGCTACAAAGTCAAACTGGCTTCATTTAGATGTCTGATGCTTGCGCAGCTTTGTATTTATCACCACATTGCCGAAAAGCCGGTGCGTTATTACGCGTGTTTGGGCCACAGCCAAAGTGGAACCCATGGCATTCATAAGTGGCTCTGATATTTGGTCAAAGCTAGACAATGTTAATGGCTTTTGATGTCTGGAGACCAAAAGCCGCATGAGTGCATCTAAGTGACAATTAATGCATTAGCAGGAGTAGAGGGTGTTTGAGCGAGAAACAACAGCATGGCAGCGATGGAAAGTTTTTCTTTGGAGCTGGCTGGTATCTGATTCACAGGTCATAGCTGATGATGTATTTGCACGTGTAGATTATATTTGTGAACTGGCAGCTTTGAGTTCAACTGCTGTGCTGTTATACTGTATTGTACTGTGGTGAAATACCAGAGCTATTTCTGGCACATAAAAGCCCAGGATGCCATGGAGATTTGGAAATAGTATATGATGTTTGACCAATCAGACACTGATGAGGTCAAAGTTTCATAGAAGCTTTTTGACTTGTTTTACTAGGTCAATAAATTAAGTTTCTTATATGCTTTTATTATGTCACATTAAGAGTTCAACCATGTTTAAAATCTTGAACTATTGTTGGATTCCACTGAAATAAAATACCATTTGACTTCAAAATGGTCGTTTCCCCTGAGAGAGCTCCACCTTGGTATTGAACAGTCTCTTTTAATCCCACTGTTACCCTTGCAGAGTCTTTCATCCAGACTGGCTAAAGAAATAAAAAGATCATCTTATAATTGTTCAAATTAATAGAATCTGGATTAAAGTGGCTCAAATGTTTAATTTGGATTTGTATATGAATGCCTCTTCCAGTATCTGGAAGAACCTGAAGCTATGCTTTGAGCTATGCTGAGTTTTGTTTTACTAGAAGGATTGAAAAGAAAAAAGGAGTGGGCGTATTGGGTGACCTTTATCATAATGATATACTGAAAATCTTTGAACCTCTTGTATACCAGTTTGGAATACCTAGATCTCAGTTCTCTAAATATCTGCAAGTCCACATCCGCTATCAGGTATCTTCAAATTTAATATTATAAGCTCCCAAAGCTGCTGAGCTCCTTGATAAGGTACTTTTGAACTTTGGGAAAGTCCATGAAGTATCTTTTTATTATTCTCTGCTGATTGAAACCTGGGCAAGGAAGCTTTTTCAGCTTCCAATAAGACAGGGGGAAGTTTGAAACAAGATGATAAAGAATGGGACAGGACATTTAAGAATGTCAAGGGATGCAAAAGTATGACTTACTCAATTTAGAATTGTGCATTGTTTTCATTGGACACCATGCAGATTATTTAGATTTAGCTAACACACCAAACTCCTGGCAATATTAATGTGAGTAGAGTAATTTACTTAATGCGTTATGGTCATGTAATAAAGTTCAGGAATATTTATTAATATTTGGAACATAAAGTTCAGGAATATTTTTTTCTGGGTGATAATAAACATTAAGAATCCAAAGTGGCATCATGATAGGCAGATGGATTCTTTTTAGAGGATGCAAGTCTGAAAGGGTACCCTAAGTGCAAGAAAAGATTGAGGAGATGTCAATAGTTGCAGCACTTGAAAAGATGTCTTGAAACAATTTTGAAGACTGTATAATTATTTTAGAAAGCAGGGCAAATATATATGTTTCCTTGGAGGACTCTTGACTTAGGCCACAAGGTGTGGCGAGAACTCTGTCAACTGTTTCATTTAAGAGTGATGACTAGTGTTGGGATTAGTGGAGGGGAGTGCATATGGTTCACTATATTGTTTTCTGTGTTGGTTTGTTTCTCTGTTTGTTGTTGTTTCAAATATAACTACAAATTGATAATCATAGAAAACCAGAACAAAAAAGGGCGTTATGTCACATGAATGTAATCTAGTATATCAAAATAATATTAAGTTAAATACAACATATACAACCTTAGTTTAGACAATTTTATAATAAATCAACTCAGACAAAGTCACCATGAATGTCCTAAATTTTTTAAATATACATTTAAGATCACTTCTACACAATATTTACATTGTGTCTTAAAAGACAGTGAATTCCGCTTTTGTTGCATTCCTGTGCCCGATACACTGCACGGTTAGAGGAACACTGGTATCAATGAACAAACCCTGAGAAGGCAGTCTCGTTTGTCACTAACACAGGAAATGAAATCATGAAATCACAATAAAGTCAAAACACAGCCTAACTGAAATAATGATCACAGCATTGATGAAGCATTTGAAGTTAAACATTATCTTTACCATCTTACTTTTTGTAGAAATGTTTCATAATCGGCAACATCAAGTGCAAATGATCCAATTAAAAATTATGTACAACTATATTTCTCAGAATGGGTTCAAAAAGTACCGCGAACTCAACATAAGTGAGAAAACAAATGTTCAAACGCTAGTATAAATTAAGTTCAAGACACTAATTTAAAGTAAAACCACTGTTCGCATTTACAGTGTGAAATATATCATTTAATGAAGCTTTATATAAATGTATAAACAATTTAAGAACTTCAGCAGCATTTTTTACAATCTAGTTGTTATTAATGGCCTACACTGGATAAAACAAGAAATTTATTAACACTTAATAAGACATTGGTTATCACTAATACATCCTTTGCATGGGTGTCTTGGAAAGTAATTAACGTTCTACATTAGTAACTAACCCAGTTATATAAGCCCACAATAGACAGCTGCTTTTTAGAGAAATCATTCAGCCTGTAATAAAGATTCAGACCCATGCTGCATTTCTCTCCTTCCTCCCTACAGCTCTGATTTTGGACCTGCTGCTGGTCAGAGTTGTGAAGACTCTGGTCAGACGTCGCATGCCTGCCCAGAACCGCTCGGAGATCCTCTCCACCTTCTTCGTGGAGCGCTATTCCTTTCCCTCAGGCCATGCTTCAAGGGCGGCCATGTGCGCCCGGTTCTTCCTTGCCCAGCTGGTGGACACAGACTCCATGCGGTTCCTGGTGGTGGGATGGGCTGCTTTGGTGAGCCTGTCCCGACTGCTGCTTGCAAGACACTATGTGACAGATGTGGGCTTTGGTTTGGCTATGGGCTACTGCCAGTACAGCTTGGTGGAAAGATTGTGGGTGACTTGGGACTGGCTGCAGGACGCGCTGCTCATTGGGCTGGGAGAGAGACTTAACAGGGCTTACGATGGACTCTGGATGATAGATGGGAAACATTAGGTTAGGTTTAGGTGTGTGCTTGTAGGGAAATTGTTGAGCATGAGTGTGTGTAATTCTGAAATTTCCTGTTATTGAAGTTACTTCATTGTGTTTCTTTTTTATCTGTATCAGTGTTATGTGTATTTCTTTGTGTTCTCTTTTGTTTTGAAGTAGAAATGTTGAACGTTTTACCTCCATTAAGACGCCCAAGCTGCTTGTTTGCATCTGAATTTATGTTATTTTACTTTTATAAAAAAGACTATTAAAGAAAACTATGTATCATTTTAAGATGGAGTTTTGTACTTCACTGAGACTTTTTTTGACTGAGTGTGAATGGTTAGACAGCCACCATACTTTTTCATGACATGAGAATTTCATCTGTTTTTTTTTGTTTTGTTTTTTTAATGTGGTTTAGCAATGAACTGACACAATCCACAGTGTGTTTGTGTGAACACTGTTGTGGGGGAAGTCAACTCACACTCACCCAAGTTTCCATCAGCTGCTGCTGCAGAGTCTCCTGACTGTCACTGCATGGTAATACAGTCCATCTCATCTTACAGTGTTGATAAACTGCTGCCACCACCTCCTTTTTAACATACCAAATGCAACTTCCAAATTAAACAGTTGTTGCAGAAATCTGAACACTGAATATATGAGAGTTTGAAGTTCACATGTTAAATAGGTTAAGAGAACATACACAATGCAGTCATGTGGGTAGCCTCCTGAAATAGAGCTGGAAAGTGTGGCAAGTTGTGCTCAGGTTGCATGTGGCAACATGGGGCTTGCTAGATATTTTCAAGCAAAACTGCTCATTATTCTTCACTTTCATAATGCAGGTGAGTTGACGTGTGGGTGTGTATCTGTTGGACGGTTTTTGCCAGTCAAAATACACTGACTATAGCTCTTATAGCTGTTATTTAAAGAGCTGTGTTTAAAAAGTGGCTTTACCAATTTCCAGAATGCTTTCAATCATTAAAATGGGAAGTATATTTATTGAAAGTACTGTATACTTTACAACCTCAAATTCCCAGAAAGTTGAGACGCTGGGTAAAATGTAAATAAAAACATAATGCAATGATTTGCAAATCTCAATTCAATTCAGTTCAATTTTATTTATATAGCGCCAAATCACAACAAAAGTCGCCTCAAGGCGCTTTATATTGTAAGGTAAAAACCCTACAATAATACAAACCCACATTTTATTCACAATAGAACATAGAAACCATAATAAAAGTTTAAAATGAGAAAATGTACCATTTTAGGAAAAATATTAGCTCATTTTGAATTTGATGGCTGCAACGCAACTCAAAAATGTTGAGACAGCACCAATACTTCACTCTATGCTCTCTGTACTGAGAACTCCTTTTCGCAGATACCAGGATGTACCTCACTGAAGCCACAGTCCAGCCCATCTAATATCAGTGGCCCTGGGGAAATTGCGAAGCATTCTGGTTGTTGTAGGATATTCCCCAGAATTAACTGTTTGTTTTGATTAATAACTGAAGCTTTCCACTAATTGGTTGTCCTTATCTTCTGACTTAACTTTAGCTGCCTGTGATAAGCCTGTGGTTGAGCATTTAGGTAATAAATAGCACATTAGCTGCCCAAGCTGAGCTCCTTTACTGATGCTGATTCTAGTTGGCGTAATGTCTCACTTATTGCCACCCACTGGTTTGTGGGCAAAATTTTTATTAAAATAAAATGTAGGCCTACATACTGGAGAAACTGACCACCCAACTACTTAGAATATCTTTTAGTACAACCATTGCTGAACAAGACCCAAGTTTCACTCAAAGTGGCCACTCCCTTAAATAATACCTAGTATCAAGATTTAGCATCAACAGTAAATTTTAAAATGAATTCACCCATTGTACTGGGGGAGATTTTGTAGTACCACGTTGTAAACATATTTAGTTCTGCTCTAAACTGAGGCATTGTAACCTGGTAGTCTATGAGGATTAACCCGCTTTTTGAGTCAGTCTTAGTTGGCAGTTGGAAGAACTGCAATTCGTGGTTTCAGCGGCCCAAGAGGTGAGTGCTTGGTCGTGACTAAATTTTCAAAATGCAATCCAGAGGACACAAATGTTTTTCTATAATTTTATATCTTAAATAAAAAATAAAATTTGCAGATTATAATTCTATTTCATGAGCCATCAGTGACAGTATCGTATAACCACATTAAGCAGCTTTACTGTATGAATAGTTCTTTGTTGTCATGACACACCTTATTTACAATACTAATGCCACAAAAATATTTTATAATTCAAACACATTGATAACAAAGCTTTGAAATAATCTTGGTACACTGACCACCTGAAATGATTGTTTATTTCATCTCTATCATTTGTTGTTGCATCAGCACAGCTCTACCAATAGCAGTCCCTATTTGTGTCCTCTCTAGCTCCTGCCATGGCTTGCCCTGCCCAGTCTGATGTCATAGGTGACCATGTGGAAGTTGTCCCAAGCGTACAGCTTCCTCTGAGCGTGGTTGTAGTCCACCATGCTGTTGTAACGGTACTTATTCTTGAAGGGCACAGAGACAGCTTGTCCCACACCAGTGGCTGTATCAAACACAAAGTTGATAGTGGTGTTGGGAACAGTGTAGCTGGCCACTGTGTACAAACGTCCACACACCATGAAGGCATTGGCCACTGTGTTCTTCCTGATATTAGTCTCCCAGGTCTTCTTCACCTCCAAGCTCTTGGGGTCCAGCTGCGAAATTACAATTGCACCCCTTGCTTTGCTTGTACTGTAGATGGCCCACAGACCCTGTTCGTCCACTGCTAGGTCAATGTCGGTGTAGCCCCCCCAGGAGTAAGGGTGCTGGCCATGGAAGCCGGCATGGGGCAGGTCCATGCGGAATGCCAGAGTCTCAGAAGCCAGGTCATAACGAATCAGGGTACGGCTGCGTCTGCGCTGATAATAAAGGGAGCCTCGGTACACGGTTGCCCCTGTGCTCTCCACAGGCTCTGGCAGAACCAGGACCTTCATAGGGAAACCTCGGGAGAACTGATCCATGTCTTCATATGCAAAGAGCTGACGCACATCTTTACCCACTGCATCAATACGCCACACAGTATTGTTGGTGTACTGAGGGCCTTGAGGCTCTGGATCCTGCATCCACACACCATACTTCCCTGTGATACTATCAGCTTTTCTGTGCAACACAGGATCTTCTACTGACACTAACTCTCCACAGCCTGGGGAAACAAAGCAAGTTACTCTTACTTCAGTTTAGACTTAACTTTAATTTGCATCCAAATTATAATCAACAGGTCGATTCAAACATCAACATCAGTAAAACACTACCTGTGAAGTTGTGACTTCCTTCAGGAAAGAGGTGGGATGCAGAGATCTCTGTCACCTCAGCCTTCATCTCCTGATATCCACTATTCCCAAAGTCATATGCGGGGTCTGGGAGAGACAGAATAAAGGGGAAAAAATAGAATTTGAAATTCTGAGCAAAACTCGGCAGAAAAAAACACTTGAGCCTCAGCCTCAGAGCACAGCAGGTTGATACTCTAACCCTGAAAATAATCACACTTGTGTAAACACCAGCATGAGTGACGAAGCCATAAAAAAAGAAACTGTTGTAAATTCCTATCCCCCTTACTCAACTGGGGACAGTTAACTGCAACCTGACCTGCTGCCTCTGTGGACCTGTCAAAGCCTAAATCTACCACAAAATCATTTATCCTGAAAAAACAAACAAAAAACATTAAAGCAGGCAACATTTGCGTAAAATATTTTTACTATTAGATTCCACAAAAAAAGCATTTGTTGAATGCCACAGTATGTTTTTGTAGTTAAAGGAGAATTTGTATTTTTTGTGATTACAAATCTTTTAATTAGGAGAGTTTTTGATTTGTGTGCTTTCCCTTTACTCACTGACTGGTACATACCACTGGCTGGTCTGTTTTCATGCTGAGTCCCCCCTGAGGTGAGCATCTGCTGGCAGGGTTTCTGCCTGAGGTTCTCTGCCTCCTGGCTCAGCTCGGCCAGCCTCCTCTGCAGCTCCTGGATCTGCCTGTTCAGATACTCCTTATCCTGCTGCAGCTGGTTTCTTTCCCCTGTAACCTGGGAGTAAGCTTCCTGGAGACCATCTTCGCTATTAGCTCCAACCCCAGTTGTGGTGCCTCCATCTACTCCTGCTAGGAGACGGCTGACCAAAGCTTCAAGCAGGGTGAGCCGGGACAAGACTCCATCCATCTCGGGTTTGCTTCCAGGGCAGCTGGACTCCTGTGGACTGGCCACAGTAAAGGTGTAATGGCAAAGTCCTGAAGGGTCATTGGAGTGGTGGAAGGAGGCTCGGTCTTGTGCCTGGGTTTGGACTGACAGAAGTAAGTAGGACAAACTGAAGAGGGACACTTGGATCCACATTTCAGAGGGCATAACTGAGTCTTGTGGTATGGGAAAGTTTGCACAGATGCAGTTGTCTACCTCCTCTTGTTAAAAAACTAGACCCTTTTACTTTCTTAAGCTAGTCTCTTTCCACCTGAGTGTCTCTCGTCAGTGCAGGTCAACGTCTGAATCCCAGTAATGCTCTGAGTAGGGTATTTATACAGTTAACTGTCAGGGAGTGGGAGGGGACGAGGAGTGTGTTGGGGAATGAAATAGCCAGGGGGTGTGGAGTGTTTGTGTAAAGGTCCACGTGTTTCTTCTTTTTGCTGGTGGTGGAGTGATGTGTGCAGACAGGGCAAAAACAATGTGAAAATCAGTGGAAAAATACACAATTTGATGTTTGCTTTCTCCTGTGAAGAATTCTTTCAGTGTGTCTCAGCAGTCGGTATGTCTCTGCAGGTTGTTTTGACTGGACAGCATCTCTTTATGTGTCTAGTGCCTGTCAGCTGCAGTGCTGTTTACTTCCTTTGCAACTGATAGTTTTTCTATTAAACCACTGTGTGATTAACCACAAACTCAGTTTATGGCCTGGGTGTGTGGGTAAATTTGTGCTGAGAGGAAGTGTTTAGGATGCCAACATTCAGCAGCCAGGCTCAAAAGCAAGGCAAGCTGGTCCTTCAGAAGGCCTGAGGGTAGATTAGAACTCATCTGCCCCCACTACAGCTGAGCAGGATGTCTGGCACAGGAGGCAGTCTGGAATGGAGACTAATCCAAACCTCATATTTTCTACAAACTTCCACAAATTACTGATAAATTATCAAGACAAAAGGAAGTAATAATTTACTGTGCAGGCTGGAAAAAAGCAGTGAACTTGTGGTAAGCTACCTGGAGAGATGAAAATGAAAGTGCTGGTTGTAGAGGTTAACCTTCAGAAAAATACATACTTACAAAGTGTGGTTATTGACGAAGTCTGCTCTTTTCAAGAAGGACTGGTTGATTTGAACCAATTCTTGTTCATAACTTTCATGGAACCTTAGAAGAAGAAGCACTGGAGGGATGCACACAGCTGAAAAATGCTAAAGAAACATTTCAAAAGACCTGGGTGTTCAGTCCAAATAAGACAAAGTGTCTATAAATGGAAGAAATTAAGGACTGTTGCTACTCTCCTTGGGAGTTGACATCTGCCAGTGATCTCACCAAAAGCACAACATGCAGTCCTGAAAAAGGTAAAAAAGAACAGTAACAGGAGTCTCTACAAGGTGATATAATTTTCCTCAATATAAGAAAAACAGTAAAAAAAAAATGATATTAATGGAAGAAAGGACAGACAACCATAAGAGTATCTTGAATTGTTCCCACTGTCTTCAAGTGATACATCTGAGATCTCGTTCTCTGAGAAGAAATAGTAAATACATCACTATTTGAGTCTAACACAAGCCTACTTACTGTAAATGTGCCAAAGCCATTTTTCTGGTTTCTGAAGTACACGGGTGTGAGTACCAAGTGTGTCAGCAGTTAATGATCTGTAAGCCAGTGGTTAGCTGCAATGCATAATTTCTATCAGATTATTGATTTGTTGGTCGATAACAGTGGGCGTTACACTAAACACCGTACCTTGTAGTTATGGTGTTGTCCTTGCATGTTAAGACTTTAGCTATCCACTGACTGTTACAAAAAAAACAACTTGATGATTGAGATCATGAAAAGCAGACCTAGGTAGTATTCACAGGCAAAACAAGATCATCAGATTACTAACTGTTAACTATACACTAACGTGCATTTGTATGGTAGCATGCCTACTGTATGGTAGCAGAGCATAATAAATTGCTTTTAATCTTGGGATTCACACTGATTAAACTGCACATCCTGGTTTCCAAAGGTGGTTGTTGGGTGATACACCTGGGAGAAGCTGTCTCAGCTAAACAGTGTTTGTGATACCATCAAAGAAGGCCTTGCTGCCAATGCCATCAAAATTGAGAATAAAAAATTTAAAAAAAGAAATGCTAGGCAAAGAAATGCAAATGTCAACTTAAGACCAATGTGATAACTTTCAAAATTACATTTTAGTTTACTCTAGTCTACTAGCTTTATTACAATGATAATATTAAAATGCCTAGACCTGGTCATAACAACTAGGTCAGCATTTTTCTACCATAGAAATAAGGCTTACATAGCTGAACTTGCCAGGTTGCTACTAACCTAATCTGATGAGCATTGCTGTCTTTCTGGCTCCCATCAAAACAATCCTAAGTCTAGCTAAAAAGACGAACCTTAGCTAATTACGGGTTGATGACAAAATCATAGAACATAGTAAATAAATGATAACAATATTCAAAAAGGGGAAAGTCGATTTGATTTTGTGATATTGCCATAAATTGTCCCTAACTAGGGGATAGTGATAGTCAAAGCAATACAGTGTAACCTTCAACAGTACTTAGGACTGTTTACCCTAACTCTAGCTGTTAGGTTGCCAGATCACTACCTTAAATCTTAACTTGTTAACTATTTATCTAAGTTTTGGCTAATCTTTAGCTTTTTAACTAGAGCTAAGCTAAAAATATCAGCATATACATTACACTGTAGAAAAGAAAAAGCCCAGAAAACTCAAAATGTCAAGTAAACTTGATTCAATACATTTGTGTGTTTTCCCAACTTTTGACTCTTGTTATTGACTTTACTAACATTTACATGTTTAGACAAAAGTTCTGGTAAGTTCTGGTATTGACTTACAATATTCTTGTGGAGGTTAACAATAAAAGTCTAGGTTCAATGGCAAGTATTTCTTCCTTCAAAAGCACAGTTTTTGTTGAATAAACAATAAAAATACCTTCCTGGTCTCAAACTTAAAACCTTTCTCATCTTAGACAAGTACACCTAACCACTACACTATGAAAGCACATAACATGTTATCTGGACAAACAGTTAATTAGGTAGTCATACTTAATCATATTGCTGTGACTGAATTTAAAGAATGCTGATTGAGTAAATATTTATGTTAATTTAAAAAATGAATTGTCACATCTTTAGCATTCAAGTTCAAGTTCAAGCCTTTTAAGAAAAGAGTCAAAAACATTTTGAAGTAACAGTTGACAGTTCACAAGAGTGTTGGCTTGTAACAGTTCTGAAACTGAAACATCTGCAGTATCAGGTTGCGGTTCCATTTTCCCATTCCGTGACACCCATGTGAAGCTTTTAATGAGTAGTTAGAGCAAGTGAACACTGACCAGTTAAAACTTGTACATCCACTCAACTTTTACTAACAGTCAATTTGGTTGGGCACTGCTCAGACAACTCCTGCATATACACTCACAAGGAGGTACACAGGCATTGTGCCGTTAATTACAGTTTCCTCAAGAGAAAATTAGTCTTCTGTAGTCTCCATATAAAGTAGTCTTGTGTGTAACTTAGAAATCCTTCTTATAAAACTTTGAAAAAAGTTAGGTTAGGGCAACTATAGAGGGAAAATGTTTTTGGACTGACAAACTTTTGCTTGTTGCCAATAGCAAATTTTATTTTTGAGTCAAATAAATTCAAAAACTTTACTGAGATCACCAATGTTTAGTTGTCATTAGTAGTCTTCTGTGCAGCTCAGAAATCCTTGTTATAAGGCTTTGAAAGCAGTTGTTGTATGTGTGTTTAGCCTGTATTTTGTGTATGTTTTCTTGGATGATTGTCCTTTGACAGAAAAACATCGTATTTTATTAAAGTATTGAAGTTATTTTAAGGACCAGAAAAAAAGCATGCATAACCAAAGTGCAAAATACAGTTTATATTATTCATACATCTCTTTTATGTGTTCAGGCTGCTTATACCCCAGCTCACAGATATTATGTCATCTCCATAACACCGCCCTTTGAAACACATTCCCACAGTTATGACTTTAGGCCATAAGTTTAGGGCCATAAGTTTGCATTATGAACTGGTAGCATTTCATTTCTCCTCTACTTTTGATTTTCATATTTTGTTAACGTCTTCCATAATTCTTCCAAAATATTTTATATGCTTAACAAATAAAGAACCTGTTTTCCCGCAACAGGGACTTGAAGTACACATCTGTATTTAGTTCCACAATATCAATCTGCTGTTAGTCTGTCTATTTTGCAGCCCATGGAAAGTCACCAGTACTCCACAATGTTTTTACCACTGAGGTGTGTTTTTCTTATGTAACATAATGACTCAGGCATCCAGTAAAAAGTGAGCGCCAGCTCCTTGGTTGGCCCCAAAGAGAAGAGAGGATCACATGGAGTACATAATGTTTTCCACAGGTGAAGCCACTCAGACTTTTTTAAGGTTTGTAAATCAGTAAAGTCTGTGAAGCTACATTCATGACCAATGTTTCCAGCATGAGTTGTTTATAAATGTGTTGCCCCTAAACATAATTTTCCCTTTTATTTCTCCTTTATTCCACACAGCCTGATAGTATTACTGTGAATATTTCATCTTGTTCCTGCTGGTTTACTCGACTTTGAAGCCGTGTGAGTTTTACAGTGAGGAAAACATTAAAACCCAAGATTTCAAGCACATTTTATGAGTGCATATTTCTACCAAATGGATATTTGGTCTGGTTTTACATACATATTTCAGTGCTACTTTAAATAAACTTACATGGGTTAAAAAATAATATTAAGTACCAAAGGATGTGTTTGCAATGACTAAGAAAGTGAAATATTTCTTAAAGTATTGGTCCCCAGGTTTTAAGTTGTGAAACATTACATTAAAACGACTGATTAAAAGAAATGTGAACCAAGATCAGAGGTTATATTACACCGTGTCATTACTTATTTAACAAAAGCTAAGCCAACATGTAGAAGCAGTGTGTGAAAACTAAATACACTCCATGATTCAATAAATTGTAGCAACATGTTTAGCAGGAATAACTTGCAGTAATCATTTTCTGTATGACTTTATCAGTCTCTCACATTGTTGTGGATGAATTTTGGCTCACTCATCTTTACATTGCTGCTTCAGTTCATTGAAGTTTGTAGGCATTTGTTTATACACAGCTTTCTTAAGGTCCCGTCACAGCATTTCAATCAGGTTGAGGTCTGGACTTTGACTGGACCATTGCAATCGCCTTGATTCTTTTCTTTTTCAGCTGCTGTGCTTATTGTCCTGTTGCACAACCCAATTTGGGCCAAGCTTTAGCCTCATGTTTCACTCTAGAATACTTTGGCATACAGAGGAGTTCATGGTGGACTCAATGACTGCAAGGTGCCCAGGCCCTTTGGCTGCAAAACATCTCCACTTTGGTTTCATCTGTCTAAAGGACATTGCTCCAGAAGTCTTGTGGTTTGTTCAGAACTTTGTAAACCTAAGCTGTGCTGCCATGTGTTTTTTAGAGAGACGAGTCTTTCTCCTGGCAGCCCTTTCAAACAAGCCAAACTTGTTCAGTCTTTTTCTAATTGTACTGTCATGAACTTTAACATTTAACATGCTAACTGAGGCCTTTAAAGTCTGAGATGTAGCTCTTGTTTTTTGGGTTTTTTTTTTAGTTTCTGACCTTAGGATGAATTTGCTGGGGCATCCACTTGTAAATAATCTTTTCACTGTAGAATGACGGACTTCAAAATGTTTGGAAATGGCCTTATTACCTTTCCCAGAGCAGCAACAATTTCTTCTTTAAGATAATTGCTGATGTTTTTCCTTTTTGGCACCTGAATGCTCCAGACCAGCAAACTGCCAAAACTGCTTTTACAGAGGTGCTCACACTTGCTGATGATCAATTAATACAGTGCATTTGATTAGCAGCATCTAGCTGCTACTTACCCTCTTAATTCATATAGAAGCAGTGATGGTGTACTTACTTTTTGGCATGCTGCTTGTCAATCTGGCTTATTTCTTGTTGAATAAATGATAACAAAGTACAATATGTCATCTCTGTTGTTCATCTGAGGGTGTATTTACCAAATTTTAAAACCAGATTAATTTTTAATGTGTCCTGATCCATAGAGGCTCCACTTTCTTTTTCACACGATTGTATGATGTTGAAAAGGTGAATGGCATGCATGCATTTCAGCATTGGATAGTAAAGGACATGTCTTTGGATAAACCAAGCATAATGGAAATCTGTCTCTTGCCAAAAGTGACATAAGAGGACTTATCCTCCTCTCATGGCTGGCAAGTATAAAGATATAATTACAATATGTTTAGCTTCACTTAGTAAGCTTCCTTCTCTAAAGGAGGTGTCGGACAGGCGGATGTTGTCCAAGTTAAGGACAATGCTGGACAATACCTCCCACGCACTCCATGATGTGCTGGCCAGTCACAGGAACATGTTCAGTGAGAGACTGAGATTACCCAAATGCACCACTGAACGACACAGGAAATCATTCCTGCCTGTGGCTCTCTCTGTACAACTCCTCCATCTAAAGCACAAGTATACACTGCAACAACTGTACACCCTTAATATAATAAAGGCAGTATGATAAGAGGGGCACCTCAACTCAACTTTATCTATAGTCAATTTTCTGTAATATATTGGGATATTTATATATTAGAGTTATTGTATTATTAGAGCTATTTTTAATATTTTATAATTTTGTAATATATTGTATTATTTAATGTTGGTATTTTAACTACTTTACTTTTCTTACTGTCCTGGAGCAACTGTGACCACATAATTTCCTCTGGGATTAATAAAGTATTCTGATTCTGATAAACAGTTAGTGTAATTCTGTCCAAAGATAACAACACAAACCTTCCCCCTCCAGCCCCATCAAAAATGACTAAAGCATACATCCTGTTTTTAATCCATATAAGCAAAGCAAGAATGACAGTTTGCCCTTTACAG
>VUQS01000569.1:20529-42393 GCA_015108495.1 Heterochromis multidens | reverse complement strand
AATAATTTCAGTTTTATCTGAATTTAGAAGCAGGAAATTAGAGGTCATCCAGGTCTTTATGTCTTTAAGACATTCCTGCAGTTTAACTAATTGGTGTGTGTCCTCTGGCTTCATGGATAGATAAAGCTGGGTATCATCTGCATAGCAATGAAAATGTATGCTATGCCTTCTAATGATACTGCCTAAGGGAAGCATGTATAATGTAAACAGAATTGGTCCTAGCACAGAACCCTGTGGAACTCCATAATTAACCTTAGTGTGTGAAGAAGACTCCCCATTTACATGAACAAAGTGGAGTCTATTAGATAGATATGATTCAAACCACTGCAGCATAGTACCTCTATTACATTTAGTGTGATTTTTTTCAGAATAGCAAGTGAACCTGCTCAATGGGACATAGAGGCGATTGGGAGGTCTGTTCCTGGGGTCAGGTTTGTTCTGTTGTGCATTGTGGACCAGTGACTCAATGGGTGAGTTCTCCGGGGTGGAATCAGAGGTGGAGTATTGATGAGACAAGGCGTCTGGTTATGTTGCATGAGCTACCTAGAAAAGAATAGCACCCACCTGGCCTGACGAGCATTCAAACGTGGCTGCTTGGAGATAAACTGGGTTCTTGTGGTTGGTCCAGATGGCGAATGGATGCTCAGCCCCCTCTAGCCAATGTCTCCACTCCTCCAGGGCCAGCTTGATGACTAGTAACTCACAGTCTCCAACACTGTAGTTGCGCTCAGCTGCAGAGAGACGACAAGAGAAAAAGGCACATGCATGCATTTTACCTTCCTTTTGTTGAGACAAAACTGCTCCCACTTCAGAGGCCAAGGCATCCACCTCCAAAATAAACTGTAGAGAGAGATTTGGCTGAATGAGGACGGGTGCTAAGGCAGATCTTTGAGGGCGTCAAAAGCTTTCTGGGCTGAGGCGTTCCACTGGTTGCAGGGTTTGGGAGACATGAGATTTGTGAGTTTTGTCAGATGTAGCGGCAGTAGAAGTTGGTGAACCCAAGGAAGCACTGAAGCTGCTTCCAGGTTGATGGAATGGGCCATTCTACCACTGCTCGGACCATTGCTGGTTCTGCTTTTACCTGTCTCCTCTCAATGGTGAATCCTAAGAAAACCACAGACAGTTATGTTGTTCAAACCTCTGAAATTGATGCATGGCTGGAGGGTCTTATCCTTCTTCTCCACAAAAAAAGCCAAAAGACACAGATGCAAGGAGGAAGGCCAGATGATGCCTGCTGCCAGAGGGGCGCCTGGTAACAAATCTATACCACAGTCATAGGGGGGATGTGGAGGGAGAGCCAAATCTTTACGGAAAACCTCTTTAAAGTCATGGTACTCCACAGGCACTGCAGACAAATCTGGGGGTCCACAATTAGCAGAGAGAGACTCAGGATTCCCTTGAGGTGAAGCAGATTTAAGACAGCTATGATGACAAGAAGTGCTCCAACCAGAACACATTTCAACACCTGTCAATATTGGGTTATGCATTCTGAGCCAGGGTTGACCTAAAACCAGGGGTGTGTTGGGAGCATCAAACAAATACAGACTGATTTGTTCTACATAAATATCAGAGAGGGTAAGAGAGATGGGTAACGTTCTTTGAGTAATGTCAGCAAGGCGAACACCATCCAAAGCTGACACCTGTAGAGGCTCGGGAATATCTTCCAGGGGTATTCCTAATTCTTTGGCCAGAGTTGAGTCCAAAAAACTCTAAGCACCAGAATCCCAAAGTGCTTGGAGAAAGTGAGAGAATGAGTGAAAACGTATCTTAGCTAAAACCATTAATCTTGGAGGGGAAGAGTCATTGTTCATTTTGCCCACCAATATCCACACCTTTACTGCTGGGATCTGTCTTTTTGTCACTGCGGGCACTAATCAATAATGTCCTCTCTGACCAAACAAGCTCTGCTGAGGTGCATTGGCTGTGTTTTGGTGTCCTCTGAGTCATTTCCTCTTCCACCAAGTTCTTCCGGGGCAACTCCACCGGAAACAGAAACCGCTCGACACAGCGTCCCACGGGAATTGAAATCCTTAGAGCGCCTTTGCTCACAAATGTGATCATCCATCGTAATGTACATAGAAATCAAAGAATCAAGTGAGTCAGGGAGATCTTTTGCTGCTCATTCACTTCTCAAGTAATCACTTAAACCATGTAAAAGTGCGCCTTTTAGGGCCATTTCTTCCCAACCTGCTTCCTCTGCCAGAATCAAAATGCCACACTCCTCCTACCTTGCCACAGACTGAAGAGCCTATGAGCTGCTGCATCATGTTTGGAACCTTTATCAAAAACACTTTTAAATTCTGACACAAAGTCCACATAAGAAAGTTCAGCATTAGCTTGAGAATAAGGGATGGCATATCATCATGGTATCGCAAGCTCTCCGTGCAGGCAAAATTTAAGCTGCTGCATCTGGTGCCATCTGACGTGAATGTGATGGGGAGGACCGAGGACCTCTCGCTCCAGTTCATTTATGAGCGATCTGTAATCAGACAGGCACAGACGGTTCTGTCAGACCCATCGCATATCCTTCATCCTGAGTATGAGCTCTTGCCTTCTGGCAGAAGATATAGAGTCCCCAAATGCAAGCTGAATCACTTTAAAAAGTAATTTGTCCCAGCATCAATCAAGCTTTTAAATAACAATTTTTAAAGTTATCTGCAGAATGGGTATTGTGGAGTGTTTGTTGTTACTAAGTTCACTGGTTTGTTTGTGATTATAGATAGCCTACTTTTGTATCTATTTATTTATTTCTCTCTTCTTTTAATGTTTATTGACTCTGTGAAGGCAGCTTGAGTCCACAAAAAATTTTCCTAAGGGGACAATAAAGTATATTGTATCATATCTGTCGTATTGTATCGTATCATATCGAGAACTGCCTGAACCCACCTTAGAACTCCACCAGATAGGCAATCTTTGAACTATCAGAAGAATAGGTTGGGCTTTGTTGTCTGAAAACCAGAAAGTACTCGGTTAAGAACCCTACACTCTTCTCTAACTTACTGGAGAAGACCTCTGGTGTTGGCATGGCTCTCTCCAGAGGCTCTGGAGGTGGTGGTGGCGGAGAAGCTGAAGGCTGAGGCTGTGACTGAGAGGAGGGAGGAGGAGGAGAGTCGGCAGCTGACTGAGATTGAGAACATAGAGCATGCATTTGAAGGAGGAGTATGCTCCAGCACTTGCTAGGTAGGTACCCTGTTGTCCAGAGATGTGGTGTACCACTTGATCAAAGGGTCCTTGACTGGTGAGGGTGCATTGCACTGGATCTGAGTCTGGTGAATCCATTGGCTGGCCTGATCATTCTTTCATATCCAAGGAACAAAGGTTGACTCAAAATGCAGGACTCTGAAGTAAAAGTTTACAGGTTTATGTACAACAAAAGAGTTCAGAGGTTTTGAGCAGAGGTTTTCATTTAGTGAGGTCCAAAGCCAGGCAGACAGGTAAGATTCTTTTCTCCACAGGATTACCTCCCAACTGTCTCTCCAAATTTCCACTTGAGAGCTTCTGCACAGAACAGAGAAAGGTGAGTACTAAGCACAGGAGATGTACAGAGTTAACAAATTGAATATGACGAGTCAAGCTTCACTAACGCGGTTAGTTCAACGATTAGGAATCGACTGGAGGAATTCCTCAACCTTAAATAGCAGGTGACAAGTGACTGCAGTGAGTTCATTACCTCCACATGCGCGGACCCAGAGGGCGGGAACCCAGGAAAGATCCCACCAACACATGGACTGAGGTTAACTTGCACCACACAAACTCAAACATGCAGTTCATGCAAGACAACCCAAGAATTTAGAGGAACTGGAGTCATTTTGCCAAGAAGAATGGGCAGTTTTACCATCTGAGAAAATAAAGTACCTCATCCCCAACTACCACAAAAGACTTTAAGCTGCCATTGATGTTAAAGGAGGCAATACGTGGTATTAAGAACTAGGGTATGTAAACTTTTGATCAGGGTCATTTGGATAGTTTCTGTTGTCATTATGATTTAAAAAGGGCATTTGATAATAAATGGCTTCACTCAACCACTAACCATGAGTGAAAGAAAAGTTTTTGTATTATTATTCATATTCTCTGAAAAATGGCCAAAAGAATCACACATTCTGATAGGGTATGTAAACTTATGAGCACAACTGTATACGTGAATAGGAGAGTAGAGAAATACATTAGTCTTGTATTATTGTAGGGTCTTTACCTTACAGTATAAAGCGCCTTGAGGTGACTATTGTTGTGTTTGGCGCTATATAAATAAAATTTAATTGAAGGTGAATAAGGTTTTTTTATGGATTCAAAGAAGTAGATGTAAAAAAACGAAAACTCCCAGGAAAAATTTGTGTTGCATATAAGTCAAAGCAAGCTAAGTAGAGTAATGCTGTCTTATGTCCATTTGAACAAGGAGTGTGATTTCAGGTGCACCAGTCATTTTCACATTTTCTATCAACATTAACAACTAATACATGGTTATCTAAGATGAATGAAGTAGTTCAAATCCATTAATTTTCTCAGTTCTTGACCAAGCTACAAATTTGTCACCTTTCTGTAGCCCTACAATGAAATGGTCCAGTGGCTATATCATGATGTGGGGAGCAGGAGCAAATCAGTTTATTTCTCTGTTATTTACTATTATTTCCTATTAGAAAACTTGAACAGCAAAGTCTGTGAATTATTTAGATCAACTAGATCATTCTTTGTGATAAGACACGTGCCTTTTCAAATCCTGTGGTAAGCACTCTAAATTAAATTCCATTTACCTCGTTTATATGGTTATCCCTTTTGAGGTTGAGTCAGTGAGGGCATCCGGCACAAAACTCTAGCAAATCAAACATGCAAAGCTAACTGCTGTAGCAACCCCTTAAAATTATCCTTACCTCATTTGTACTGGTGTAAAGACACAAATCTCAAAAACAAATAACCTAAAACAAATAAATAAAAAAATCATATAAATGGCTATATATTACAAGAGGAAGAGTGTGTGAGAAGACATTCAAGATATACACAGATCAACCACAACATTAAAACTACATGCATTAGGCATACCATGAGTTCAGGCAGGCCCCACAGTTAAACTGAACTAGAATGCTGGCATCTGAGCTGATCTCAGCGCCAGCTCTATCTGATGGCTCAGCTGATATGGTACACACTGTATCTCCACCTCAGCTTCTCCTTTCATGCTGTATCTGACTTATTCAATATCATGTCTTCTCTGCTCTTTTCTGTGTGAGGGTCTTGCACAGGGAAGGGATGCAGCATAGATGCACGGGGGCAGCATGGATACACATGGATGGAGAGGTGTGCTCCCCAGCTTATCCTTTCAAGGGGGAGGTCCTCAAAAAAAAGTTATGCTGTTATTTTATGTTATTCTGTCTAAATAACAATCTTCTGTTATTTTAGTTGACCTGACTGAATTAATATTGTGTAGGTTACCAAAAAACTGAACATGGGACCTCTGGTGGTATATTGTGGTGTCTGTACAGATCCTTTGGGTTCTTGTTTTGGGTGTGGGGCCTTCATGTATTGGGCTTTTTCTATTGTTGTAGGGTCTTTACCTTACGATATAAGGTGCCTTGAGGTGACTGTTGCTGTGATTTGGTGCTATATAAATAAAATTGAATAGAAAATTCCAGCACAGCCTGGTTTTGTGGCTGGGTCAACTCCTTGGGGTCTTTCTCGTGTTCTTCAAGGTGTTCAAAGGAATTTTTGAGGTGTAACGGGCCCCTTTTCCCCAATGGGGTGTCTGTTGCCATTGTGTATTACAGTAGTAATTTACATTTGTAAAGAAATGATCAATGATATTTACTTTACCTGTCATCAATTATAATGTTGTGGCTGATCTATTACAATAAAAGAACATAATACCTGGCAGTATAAACATGTAACATATTTTTTTTATCACATAATTCTTTCATGGTAAAGGGACATATTCCTTACATCTTCTGTTCACTCTACATAATATGTTTTTTCGACTTCCCATTTCATGAAATTTTGTGAGATTCTAATGTCCTACACTCTACAGCAAAACCATGCAACTGTAGCTCAGCATGCAGCTGTGTATACAGGAGAAGAGAAGGAATAAAGTGAGGGGGAAATTTATACACTTACCCAAACACATATTTATTGTAATAATAAATACAGATAGGTGCATATTCTGAGCCAACTTAGATGACAGTTGCTGCTTTTTATTTTCTTGTGTGATCATATTGCCAGTAACATTGGAAAACACGTTTGTTAACGGTAAAACTGTTGGGTCATTGATAAAGGTGCAAGAAGGCTGGTGAGTCTCCCAAAAGTTTTACAGTTAACGTGAACTTCTCTTTCTCTTTTTACTTCACCTGGCTCCAAATAGCAGCCACAAGGACAATCCACCAAATCAAGTGCTTGAACCTTCAAAGAACATTGGCCTAGTTTTGTCACTGAAAGGATCTGTCTGAGCAAAGGCATGAAACGGAAAGACAACTGGTAGAAATGATCTGTTGTATTGTTTAACCAAAGCATTCTTGATGTTGGCATCTACTGCTAAATTGTTGAGTAGATCAGTAGAAAAGTAAATTAAAAAATATATCCATGATTGCTTGTATCCATGATTTATGCAACACCTAGCAGTCTATGCAAGATTTTCTTCCATTTATGTTAATAATACAACAGAATAAAGATCTAAATAACAAACTGGCATTCTTTTATGTAAAGCACAATTATAATAGCAGTTCTTACATTATATCTTGGGCTGTAACTATAAATCAGCACAATGATGCACTATACTGCCCTAAACCTCCACAGAATGACTGCATTCACCTATGTGATTTCACCTTCTATGACTAGAGGTCTTGGAAGGGAGTAATTTTCAAACAATTTATCCAAGGGAAAAAAAAATACACAAATGCATCATTTGAAATGAGCATCACAAACATGTATGGGGAAATCTAACTTCTACAGACAACACTTTGGGTTTCTCTGCACAAGTAAATTCTCTTTTGGGTGGCACCAATTAACCCAGTAATTGCAAGTGATAGCCCCATCAATAGAAGTTTGTCCATTCTTAAAAAAATAAAATAAGTTCAATAAGGTTTATTGAATAAAAACGATAGAATTCATGGTTCACATGCTGGATTGAGGTTTTCAGAAGCCACCTTGTTCAGGGAGTCTGACTTGGTTTCTGACCTGTTCCTATATAAAAAACAGACTTGTGTGCTGTTTATTGACGTTTCAATAAATAAAATAAAGCAACAGAGAATAACTTTCTGCAGGTCAGAAGTTGTTTTACGATATTAAACCACTATGAACGTGTTCGATATAGCAACAAATTTAATATATCATAATAAGATATCCTTCGTTTAACTTGACTGTCCTGACACAAAATTAAGGCAATGCTAATGTATGTCAGGCAAGAAAAGAAAAATTATTTATCAGTATAAATTATTATTGTTAAGATGTACTTGCTTAAAAACACAAGACATTCATCGAGCAGAGCACTAAGGAGAAGAGACTAAATACTCATTTCAAATGAGTATTGCAGTAAGACTTTAAGACAGTACAGAACAGGACAGTAAATTCAGTTAAGTAATACTAAGTAATAGTATAATAGTAATAGTAAGCAGTACTTTTTACATTTTACAGCAGAACATCACACAAAATCAGCTGAAGATTTGTCATACTCTTTTTAAGTGTTCAGTTATAGAAGATAAGCATTTTGGAATAAAATCCACAAACTTTAAACTTAACTAAGTATCCCGTATCATAAATACGATTGTAGCATTTGTAACAAACCAAAATGTTCTAGAATTGGTTGAAAATTCAGCAAGCTATTATGCATTACATGCATTAAGAGGCCAAACTCCCCCTGAAGAATATGGCGGCTGCACTGATGCATCATTCCAATGAACTGCAACAACCAATGAAGCATCAACATGTATATATCTATGGTTCAAAGAGACAAAACTAGCTATTGATTTATGGCTCGTTTGCTGTCATTTTCAGCTATGGAGCATAGAAGGCAGCAGAGAAATGATGGGTAAGTTTATCATCAGATTTGATTGAAACTATTATGGGTTGTAAGTGGAAAATGTGAGACAAAACCATCTGAAAAAAAACATGTTCATATTTGAAGCAAGGTGAAGGAATTAAGAGAAAAGCAAAAATAGCATGAACTCTGAGACACTGGGGACAGTGAGGGAAAGGTGGGAGAGGGGCAGCAGCCTTTCACATCGAGCTAGACACATCACATGTAAGCACATATGTCATATGAGTGCACAACCTTTTTGCCACTCTCTCAGACACATGCATACAGGCTGATCGACCTACACCAATTCTTTCTAAGGTGGTTCTGTGTGTGCCTGAAACTTCTGCACTGGTATCAGTGTGAGCAGAAGCAGGCCAGGTCTAATCTATCAGCAGCATTAAGTGACAGTGTGAAAACATTTTGAAATGTAATATGAATTTGTTATAAATGTCTAACGGTGGTATCCATGTAACAGTATCCATGTGATCCTTTATGGTTAAACTGATGATGATGCCAATGATGCCAAGTCTAAGCTTTGACCACTGGTTTGTGTCTGCACTGCTTCTAAGTGGCAAGCTCTTTCTATCTATAAGTCAGAGTCCTCATGATCCTGTAATTACAGAAATTATCCTTTTGTTAGTTAGCTAGGCAAGGCTGAGCAATGGTAGCTAACCATGTGTCTGACTGTGTGTGAAGCTACAATCACTTGAATCACTTGAGTAACATGTTACCTGGCTATGACAAACAGCACACAACTGACACCCAAGTAAGCCAGCAGAATATACATCCAGATATCAGGCGAGAGGGGGTTGAGGAAGGAGAAGACCCCAGGATTGGTGCCGTTGGGCTTGCGGTACAGGATACTTATCCCCAGCGTCATGAAGGGCTTGGAGAAGTCGATGACCTTCTCTCTGACGTAAGTGATGGCCAGAGGAGCAACTGCAAGGTCTGCTTTCTGCAATGAGAAAACAGTGGTGACATCAAGTACGGGGATGGGTGTTTGTCCGCCAATAAAATAAAAAAAGACAAAAAAACAGCCAATTCAATTAACATCTGATTCCTGTCAGCAGCTGCTTTGCTCAATATGTACAGGAAGCAGAGACATGACATGAGGGAAAAAAATTGCTAGGATCATTACTTTGACTAGATTATTAGGTGGGAGGTTAACTTTGTCTGGAAATTACAGGTTATATGTCTGATCCTTTTTATAAGGGGCAACAATCTTAGGATTAGATTAATCTGCAGCAAATCAACCTCAAGTTGCCTCAGAATATAAAATTAGCCTTCTGCACTATTCAGCACTCCCTCTGAAGTATTTCTGCATAATTGCTCTAAGAAGTAACTTGATGTAAAAGTGTATTATTATTATTATTTCTTTTACAGATTCAAGATTTTTTAGATTCTGTTTGCGGTGCTCCTTTCTTTGTCATGCGGCTATAGTCGCTGTTGCTAACTCACAAGCTATCAATCTTAGTAGGGGGAAAGCAAAACAGCATTTCATTTTCCATGCTTTTAGGGCTTTTTGCTATAAATTTTCATCTTAAAAATCTATATATCTGACTCTTACAAAAGTTTCCTAAGCAGTATCAAGTGTCATAATTATAGAATAATGTTTTATGCTAATGCATAGTGTTGCAGAACTGTAGTAAATAATATAAATAAACTGTCACAATAAATGTAAAACAAACTACAATAAAACATGAAAAAGTAAATTAAATTCCAGCGAAAATGCTTCTCTATACATCTATAGATATATTTGCATATGAATATGGAGAATCTATAAGCCAGAGACACAATTTTTGGAGTGGGAAGGTTTCTGGTTTCCACTTGTAGTTCATATTTAGTCTAACTAGTACAGACCAGTCACGGCTGAGCAGGCTTTGGCTGCAAACAAAAGAAGAACAGCTTGCCTGAATTGCAATCTTGAAATCGCTGGGTGATGATGATTTAGTTTATTGTGAGCTTTTTAAAATATATTAAAATGCACATAACAGGCAATCTTTCCCTGGGTATCAGTTATCCCTTATCCCAATTCTTGCTGGCTATAGTGGAAGCCAAGAAACATTAGTCACTGCCCCCAGAAGTTTATTCATCAGACGATAGCTGTTAACTTGTGACCTAACCGTAGCCACCATAGGCTACTGGCCATACGAGACCAAGCAAAAATGTATCTATTTATACTCCCACAATCTAGCCTACACAAACAGCAGACGGCATTGGAAACATACTTATGTGCTGGTGTGTCTTAGGTTCTCTACCATTTCTTCTTACTATGCTGAGCTACTTTGTGTGCTTAAACTGAGCTAAGTATGTTTAAGTTGGCGCTAATAAATATTGATAGTTACTAAAAGGCAGGAAGGAAAGAAGACATGAACTGAGTCTATAAAAGTATTGGCAGAGCTGCGAAAGCGAGAAAACGGCACATAGCTACATTGGCAGGTTACTTGCTTTTACAGCCTATTACATTTTGTTTCACAGAGGCTTTATCTGATCAATATCCTGTCTTTCTACTAAGCAGTCCAATCACGGTTGTCGAGGTCTGTGTCGACTCAACACATAGTTACATTTCTGGGGAGAAGCATTTTAGGTAGTGCTGTAGATTTGATGCAAAAGTATAAATCAATCTTGAGGCTGCAGCACCAGCAAAACCCTTGAGTTAAGTTTTTTTTCTATATTTGAAAGTGAAGGACTATATAATTTATTCTCTCAAACTTTCAGATGCCACATTTTGAAGCACACACGGAAACTCAACACAGTATAAGGTCCTTCTTTCAACACTGTAATCTCGTATTAAAGACATTAAAGTATTAAAGCTTGTTCAGTAACAATATTTCAGTCTGTTTCCAATTCAAATCAGTATTGAAGAATTTAAAAGATTCATCCATTCAGACAAAAAGGACAAGAAGGAATATGGCAGACTGTTGTGCCTAAGTGGAAAATAAATTTTAGCTTTTAGAAAAAAAATATTCCCACTGTACCGGCAGATGAAGACACAAATGACTTAATAATGAGAAGATTTTTTAAAAAGGTCCCATTTGAGCATTCAGAGATTCAGTTCTTATTGTTTTGAATCAGCTTGCAATGAGGAGTAGCTTTATTAAAATACATGAAGAAAAATTAGTGGACCATTATAAAATGTGATTAATAGAAAGCAGAAAGTGTTTAGTTTTTATTATTATTATAGTTTTTATTCTAATGACTGAATGTTTTCTTATCCCTGGTGAGTGCTGACTCACGTGGTCCATGAGCTCCCGCACCATGCCATTCCATTGGCCTGTGCTCTCATCCAGTGCACCATACTTCCCATCTTCTACTAATCGGATCTCATAGCGGAAGCCTAGGATGGAGGAGAGTTCCCTCAGCAGGTCGATACAGTAGCCCTCAAAGCGGTCGTTCCCATATAGAGGCTTGTCTGACTTCTTAAACATCACATATGGCTCCTCCTGTACAGGGAAAACAAACTGCTGTAGAAGTGCAGAAGTCTGTGTGTTTTTGGTATTATGTATTTTTCAGGTGTAGTTGAAACTGTGAGTGTGTGCTGTTTGTGTTTTCATTCGGCCGTGTCTACCAGTATGGTGGATACACGCAGGGATTTGTTAGCCAGAGAGTCAGTGATGTTGGACGTCTTGCTTTTGTGAGTCTCTGTCATATTTAAACCGCTGGGAGGATCCCATGTTCCAATCTGTTGAAACAATTCAGTGTCAAGTTTCTACCCCTTTGTCTACAGATGGGAAATGAAACACTTCAAATTATCCCCACTAGCATTTAGTATTTTAACTTATAGTCATAGTAAAAAGAAAGTACACCCTCTTTCAATTCTAAGGTTTTACACATCAGGACATAATAAAAATAAAGGACTTTGACTGGGCCATTGCAACACCTTGACTCTTTTCTTTTTCTGCCATTATGTTGTAGATTTACTGCTGTGTTTGGGATCATTGGCCTGTTGGATGACCCAATTTCAGCCAAGCTTTAGCTGTTGGACAGATGGCCTCACATTTGACTCTAGAATACTTTGGTACACTTGGGAGTTCATAGTCGACTCAGTGACTGCAAGGTGCCCAGGTCCTGTGGCTGCCCAGGTCCTGTGATGATTTGGGCTTGCAAAACAAGCCCAAATCACCACTACTGCACTTGACAGCTGGTATGAGGTGTTTGTGATGATATGCTGTGTTTGGGTTTCACCAAATGTGGAGCTGTGCATTATGGCCAAACATCTCCACTTTCGACTCATCTGTCCAAAGGACAACATTCCAGAAATCTTGCAGTTTGTTCAGATGCACCTTTGCAAACCTAAGCCGTGCTAACATCTTTTTTAAAAAGACGAGACTTTCTCCTGGCAGCCCTTATAAACAAGCTGTACTTATTCAGTCTTTTTCTAATTGTACTGTCATGAACTTTAACATTTAACATGATAACTGAGGCCTGTAGAGCTTGAGATGAGCTTGAGGTTTTTTGCATTTTCTCTGAGCATTGCATGGTCTGACCTCGGCGTGAATTTGTTGGGATGTTCGCTCCTGTGAAGACTGGCAACTGCGTCGAAGGTTTTCAACTTATGAATAATCTCTCTCATGCTAGAATGATGGACTCCAAATTGTTTGGAAATGGCCTTATCCCCCTTCCCAGATTGATGGGCAGCTCCAGTTTCTTCTTTAAGATTATTGCTAATGTCTTTTCTCATTGCACACGTGAAAGCTCCAGAACAGCAAACTGCTAAGACTTCTGCTTTTATAGAGGTGCTCACACTTGCTGATGATCAGTTAACCAAGTGATTTGATTATCAGCACTTGGCTGCTCCTTACCCTCTTAGTTCCCATGGAAGCAGTAACGGTGTACTTAGTTTTTCACACACTGCTTCTGCATTTTGGCATAATTTTTGTTAAATAAATGATAACACAGTGTAATATTTCAGGCTTTGTAGTTCATCTGATGTTGTATTTATTTAATCATTTTAAGACCTGTATTATATGTATATTTTTGTTATTATGTGATATGTGATACATACAACCTTAAAACTGAAAGAGGGTTTATTTTCTTTTTACCGGGACTGTAAGCATCAGCTACACCTATGAGTGACACACCTTTTCCAGCCCCTCCTCCTTCAGACTGATGACATCTAGGTCAAAATCAGTTCTTAGTCCATTGGTCTTGTTAAAAAGGACACGTCCTGTCAAACCATCCCAGTGTGCCTAAAGACAGAAATATACAGCATGGTGAACTAAAATCCTCAGCTCTGAGCACAGTCATTCCATTAACCTTAAGACATTGCCTTTCTCAGCAATATCAATCCAACCCCTAACCATAAAAGTTTTTCTTTCCCAATTATGAATTCCATCTGGCTCTCCTCTCACTGTCTATCTCAACAACATAACAAGAAACAATAAAGCAGTGAGAACAGAAGCAGGTTTGACAGGTAAGAGTTCATTATGCATGTGGTTCATTGTGCTTGAAGTTTCACTTCAAAGCCATTGGAGGAACAGACGGGCATGGGGAGTGATAGCAGACACAGGAGGGGGAGGAAGCACCAGCTACTACAATGGCTCATTCTGAAAATTACCTGCAATGATACCATCCAGAGAATGAAAGAGCTTTGTAGAACAAAGCAAATGGCTGACCCTGACTAGAGTTAAGGAGGCATGCAGAGCCTTTGATATAAACACGGGTGGAGATATGCACTGAGAAAGTGTGGTTGAAAGACAATGATGCAAAAAAAAAAAAAATGTAGTTACTGGATAATGTTGTAGATTCCATTTTTATGAAGATTATTTAGACTAAATGATTTTATAATAAACTTATTTGAGATGCTTATATGGTTTCTATCTATACATAAAATGCTTGCAAACATAATTGCACCACTCCATATAACACAATAAGAAAGATACAATGTTCAGTAGATTCAGTAGGCCAAAGTTCAAGACAGAGTGCACACTGAAAGCAGTGACCTTATACCTCTTTGATAAGGTTGATGAAACGCCCTCCAAAGCGCCACGGCTTGTGACGATTACATTGCAGCGAGCTTACAGTGATCTGCTGTGACTGCTGCACTGCCACCGCCACCACATGCACGGCATCATACATCAGGGCTGCATCGGTCTGCAAACAGGAAGGTAATACTGTTAGACATTTTATAAGACCACTTGATTCTTCTGTCCACACAACCTTTCATCTCTCCATTAATTCACCTGTGCAGGGACATAAGAAACTGTGTGAAGTCTCAGATGACTTGCTTTAGTCATAAGTCACTACAACATGAATTAGGAGTACAGCCAGCAGTAAATGCCCCACACAAATGGCACAGTGTCTCAACTTGTTAGTAAAAATATCCAACCACTGTCTGAGGCAATCAGAAAGCTCTGCCAGGGAAAGTCTCTCAGTGTAAGGGCGCCATGTCAGTGTGAAGACTAATGGTTCCTGATGGGTGTGCCTGTTCCCCAGAGAGAAAGCGCAAAACAGGCACCAGTGCAGACAGGATGACTCTCTCTGGCACACTCAGTGTAACATGCTAAGTACAGAGGACAAAGGGTTGCACTGAAAAACACCTATGACAGCTATGCATATAACCCCCATAATAAGTCATCAAAGGGAGCAAACGCTGAAGCTGAAATTTCTCACACTGACATGCTGTGATTTATCTCCACCGCTCCAGTTGGCACACATGAATTCTTTTCATGCCGTCAGTCCACACAGTTTGACACACTCCATGCTCAGCTCATTGCAGATCCACTTTCCACGGTCCCACATAGGCTGAAATACACTATGGTGATCTTATTTGACAAGTCGTGGATGACCAACCTGTGAGGGAGTGAGAAGAGTTACTCTGAGACCGCAAAGTGTTTGCAGCTATAGGATCTTTGTGAATGTGCTGGCTGCCAGAGAAAATGAGCTGGCCTTCAGTGCAGCTAGAGACATAGCAGGAGACTGCCGAGCTGCTGGTTCCCTATATTCACTCTATAGGCGCTGTGAAGCATCCACTTCATCCATGTGGGCAAGAAGAAGGGGAAAGCGTATGCTCTCTGTACACTTTATACAAAGCCTTATAAATGGTGAGAGGTCAGGTAAAGGAATGCATCTTACATTCAACAGCAAAAAAAGAGGTTTCTGGTAGCAAAAAACGAATGAAAAATAGACGGAGATGATGGAGTTCATGTGTGGTTGCAGTGGAGGGAAGATTGACGATTTTTTTCTTTTCCCCCCTTTCTCCTGTTCTTTTGGAGTTGATGACTGCTGATGTCAAAGGCAGCAGTAGATCAGAGAATGGGAGACCCATCTCTGCACTCTTTCATCCCCGATGCTTCCCTGGGAAAGGGAACAGCTAGGGCCATATCTGCTCTCCCAGTGACAGCAGTGTACAAGTGTGTGTGTGGTGTTCATGACAAATACTCACTAGGAAAAGACTCTGTCATTGCACTAGTCTATTTCTTGAATAGCGAGGAGGAGTTTTAAACACAGTCAGTATGCAACACTATTTTCTCTCTTCTGAAGGGAAAGTTTGTCACGTCCAATCATTTATTTGCTGGTTGACTAAGACTTGCTGTTGGACTGAATCAAGTTATTTTACCAATTTATTTAAAAAAAAGAAAAGTTATATAAGTATTATTCACATTCAGTCTCAGTCCACTGCATTGAATTTCAAAAGTATGTAATATATTCAGAATACATTTATTCCATGGATAATATTTTTGATTGATTTTAGTTTGGCTGTGGCATTGCAGAATTTATGAAATTCAAATGAAATCTCCGCGTCTGCTATTTCTTTTTTAAATATCTTTTCATTTCAATTTTGCTAGTGACCTTTTAACTTTCCTCTAAAAAACTTGATTTTTTCCCCTTTCAAAATCAATCAATATCACATTCCAACTCCTCCATCTACAAACTATTTATTCTTTTAGGTCAAACTACAGTGTGCTCTGTATTTTCAGTTAATCGTCTTGGCTAGAAATATATTCTGTGAAAAACACTTCTGGGAATAACAGACTTACATCTTCTTTGCTAAAATCTATCAAAATGCTCTGCTTAGAAGTCTATTTTTAGTTTACTTTTCATAGCTTCCATGTGAAATGAAACTGGAGTACTTAAGCACAACCTTGATGTGTGACAGCAGAGTGATGATTCATTTTTAGAAAAGCTTAACAGATGAACTTGTGCCTTTACCTTCAAGAAATGCAGGATTTTCAACTGTTTGTTTCTTCCTAAACTATTTACAACATAAAGAGGTAGCGTTTTCTATTACAGCTCAACAATAATGTGGTAATAGTGAGGTAATAAGGGGGAGACAAGAAGGCAATATATGGAAATTGAAAGTTATACCACTTAATTATAAAGTAATATCCAAGTAATAACCAAGTAATATCTTGCATCAACAATGTTTATACCTAAGTGATATTGCCTGTAAGGGGCCAGAAACTAGGGGTAGTAATGTGTAAACAAACTACCAAAGGTTTTCCCAGGTAATCTTCACATTAGGTTATTAACATGGAAATAAATAGAAACAGCCAGGTTTGCATTTTGCAGCCCTGATTTCTGGTTATCACATAGAAACAACCATAGGTAATAAGCCATAGCATTAAACATAATATTTACACTGTTACCTTCAAACAAAAGAAGAACACTGCAGACATAAGGCAGGATTAATTCCAGCATAATAATATGGTAATAGTATCCTAATATGTCAAAGCATCAACCAATTTTACCTCATTATTATGAGATTACGACCACTTGAAAGTCAGTTTATTAAAAAAAAAAATCAAATACACACATATAACCATTTTATTGGTAGCAGTCTATCAAATTCTTACCAAAAATATTACTAAATTATTACTAATTGGTCTTGCGTCATAGTCAGACATTTGTTTCCGCATCATTTCCCCTATTTTCTAGCCCTTAGCCTTATTTTCTAGGTATAACCACTGTCGATACAAGCTGTTATCTGGTTATTAGTCGATATTACTCTGTAATTAAGTGGTAATAACTTGTTTTTTCATTATCATTACCTTCTTTCCACCTTATTACCACATTATTACTGTAATAGAAAGTGCTACCCATAAAGATTTAATTTTCTTCCAAAGTACTTATTTCCTTTTAAAAAATACTGATAGTTCCTTAAACACAAATACATAAATATACACTGGAGACAAGCAGGATATCTTCCTCTGTGGCAAATATTTTTTAAAGCTTTGAAATATGAAAGGTTTTAAACCTGCATAAACAGTAAAAGACTTTGCTGACTTACGGGGCAGCTGAAATGAGCTGTGAAATTGTGCCCCATTTCCAGTTGATATCATAAACCTTTAGTAAACAGTTGCATTTTATACCTCCAGCAGATATAGAACAACACTGTCAGTCACTGCTGCTATGAGAGGGGTGAGACTGAACCAAAAGAGTACAGTTGTACAGTTTTTCTGTTTTGCTGTTTTATTGAGCTGAAACTCTCTATAAAGCTCCGTACAGCCAAGCGGAGCCGCACATTCACATGATAATTACTATGACTGACCTCTAAATTTACACTGAGTCTTTGATTGTTATTTGCGATGTCATTATAGCTCCTTTACAAGTAAATATGATAATAAAGTGGCAAGGTGGACACGTTACTGTGAAATCCTGGTAGAATAAGCACAATTGCAAAAAAGATTAAGAAGCTAAGATAGCAATATAAATGCCAGACTACTTTATGATGAGCTGTATGTTCACATCCTGTGTCAAAATGAATTTTTTTTATCTGAACATTATCAGAGACAGGTGTCTATTTATAATCAAACAAGACAGGTTTGGCTACATGATGCGTTGTTTATGTAAGAACAGGATATTTCATGTTTATTAGCATGCTGCTGTGTTTGTACTTAGGGGCCAAAGCCACCTACTGACTCCTTTATAAACCTCTTTATTTGAGCCACTTTATTAGGTACCTCTTGGTACCAGTTGGATCTCCTCTGCCTTCAGAACTCCCTTTATTCTTCGGGGCAACAAAGAATGTCATTCATTGACATGATAGCATTACACAGTTGCTTCAGATTTGTCAGCTGCACATTCATGATGCGAATGTCCCATTCCACCTCTCTATTGGATTGAGGTATGGTGACTGGGAGGCCATGTGATTACAGTGAACTCATTGTCATGATCAAGAAACCAGTTTGGGATGATTTTAGCTTTGTGTCATGGCACATTATCCTGCTGCAAGCAGCCATCAGAAGATTGGTACACTTTGGTTATAAAGGGATGGACATGGTCAGCAACAACACTCAGGTAGGCTGCAGTGTTTAAACAATATTCAGGGTGTACTAAGGGGTCAAAGTGTGCCAAGAAAATATCCCCCACACCATTACACCACCACCAGCAGCCTGAAGTATTGATTCAGGATAGATGCTTTCATGTTGTTTATGCCAAATTCTGACCCTACCATCCAAATGTTGCAGCAGAAATTGAGATCAGAAGCATTCAGTTTGGACTTCAACAGGTCATCTTAAATATGTCTACATTATTCAATGCATTGAGTTGGTGCCATGTTATTGGCTAATTAGATATTTGCAGTTGAACAGGTGTACCTAATAAGTGCCCCCTGAGTGTATGTATGCCATTCTTCACTTCTGGCTTAAAACCATTCATCAAAATATTTCCCACATCTTTTAACTTTTGATCTCTGCGATATATCAAATATTTCCTGGCTCAAATGATTTATAAGTCAAAGATCTTTTTCTGACTGTGGAACAGAACTATTCCTGAAAATCCCTTTATGATGGAAGCAAAACGAGGCTGGCATCAAGTGGAAGCAAAGATCAAGGAGGAAAAAATATGAAATGATGGCTCATAGTTCTGGCAGATTGCATTCAATTTAAAAACAATCCAAAAGTGATCTTGATATTTATTACAGAGCCAAGCACAGGTCCTGTGGGGTGCTTTAAGTGCTTTAAGTGGAACCAATCTCAAACTCCTGGGACACTCAGATACAGCAGAGAAAGGGTTTCAAAGAAGATGCCCAAAACCTTTGTTTCCTTGTCCTTCTCTTTTCTCTCCCCTCTCTCCTCTCTCTCTCAATCAAACACCCACATAACCATCTGAAATCAAGCAGTGCTCATTAGCATCACTAAATGTATCAGTCCAGAAACAATTGTCTTTCAGTTTACAGCTTACATTTTACCCTTGCGCAGTACATCTTCCTTTCCAGTCCTTTATGTCTTAGTTCATCTCTGCATATCCCTCTTTCATAAACTTGATACGTGAGGAACATGCAAATATATTAAGATGCATGTGAGAACCAATTAGTGACACGTGTGGACACCAAATACACACACATAAAGGAGATCACACTCAGACAGTGACCAACCTCAACTTGCAAGCTTCCTACAGGCAAGCCTGATTTGCCATAGTTGCATGCAGTTTCCTCATTTAAATCAGGTGAACTGCAAACTCCACTGAGCTAGCTGCTGAGTGCATGTCTGTCTCTGTGTGTGTTTATACAAATATATTCATTTTCACTGCATCAGTATTCACACCAGCTCTCCACCTGTGCATAATGCCATAATTCCTCTGATAATGTAGCACCATGAAAAACGACATCTCTCTTTCTCTTCTCACCTCAGCTATCAGCTGTCCTCTTCCCAGCTTTCCTATAAACAAAACACACATACACACACACACACACACTCACAACTACCCTATCTGGTGATGGTTGTGTAACAAGGCTGCTTATGGACAGTGAAACTCCACTATTTATATATATCATATACATCTGATTAGCCCTAATGAGATTTGCAGTGGCCTGTTATTTACCATGCATCATTGCACTGCAGATGCCAGACACAGAGCAACAACATATACACACACACACACAACATGTAAAAATGTGCACCCCAGCAAACACGCATCCCCACAGCATTGCCGTCAGCATCAGAGTCACAGTGTCAGCAGGAGAGAGCGAAGCTCTTTGTTTTCTTGGAGCTGAAGTCACTCTGCCCTCGGATCACGCACAGACCCATGGGGTTTGAGGATTTGATAGAAGAAGGAGGTAATTATTCATTTCTTTCATTTTTTATATGTATTTGTGCTGCTTGACTGCACAGTCTGTGGAAGCATTAGAGTCTCAGATTCTGCTGTCAGATAAATGGCAGCATTTCTAAACTTTTTAACAATTACGTCCCCACATCTTCTCTTGATTTTTCTTTTGTTATTAAAAAAACCCCATAATGATTTATAATTTAAACTTCAATCGAGGCAGCCAATCTCACTCACAGCCCCACTCAGTGAGATATTGGATTTATTTTATGTGGCAAGATTTAAATTCTTGTGTGAAGTATGGACACTGATGGGAAATGTCTGTACATAATTGTTCACTGAATTCAAACCAGTCTTGAAAACAAAAGTGAGCTGCCTGCTTAGACAAATATGAGCTCACTGACAATGGTTGAGCATCTCTGTCACTTCCAGCTCCATTACTTAAAATAACAACTTAGAAAAATATACTTAATTGCTCGATGCTTAATTACTTGATGAGACTTGGAAGATCAATACCACTTTCTACCGTTTGTTGATTGGAACACTGCAGATAAATCTTTTTCTTTTAGAAAACAAGACACAAAGGGAGGTTGCTCTAAGCATGTTAACTCAGAACCACACAGTTAAACATAAAATCCACAATCTTGCAACATGTACAGTATTCTAAGTGACATACACTCAGAGGACACTTTTTTAGGTTCACTTTGTACTGGATTGCCTTTTGCCTTCAGAGCTGCCTTAATTCTTTGTAGCATAGATTTAACAAGGTGCTGGAAACATTCCTCAGAATCTTTGTTCCATACTGACATGATAGCGTCACACAGTTGCCGCAGATTTGTTAGCCACACATCCATGATGTGAATCTCCCATTCCATCGCATCCCAAAGGTGCTCTATTAGATTGAGATCTGGTGACTGTGGAGGCCATCTGAGTACAGTGAACTCAATGTCATGTTAAAGAAACTAGTTTGAGATGATCTGAGCCACTTGAAGATGGACACACTGTGGTCATAAAGGGATGCACATAGTCAGCAACAATACTCAGGTAGGCTGAGTACCACCACCACCAGCAGGCTAAAGCGTTGATTAAATGCAGGATGGATCCATGTTTTCATGTTTGCCCAGAGAACTGGCACTTCCTGGATTTTCTCTTTTTCAGATCATTCTTTATCAACCCTAGAAATGTTTGTGTGGAAAATCCCAGCGGATCAGCAGTTTCTGAAATACTCAGACCAGCCCATCTGGCACCAACACCTATGCCACATTCAGCTAGCAGATAGCAGAGGTAATAAAAAAAATCACACTGTGGTTTTGCACAAACATAACCAATTAGGTAACTTATGAAGTGCTGGTATGAAGATATTGCTACCTTTGGGTAGAGACAGGCTAGCTAGATCCCTGTGTTAAGGCTAAACTGGTTCCAGCCTCACATTATAAACTTTTGTTTTTCCAAATTATTTTTCAGGGTTCTTGCACAAAAACAGAGACACATTTGCCAGATTTAGGAGTTAAAATAATGCAAATGTATTCCAATGTGATAGATTATTCCAACATTTCAGAGAAGAATACAGTTTACAGATGTTTCTGATCCCTAAAGAAAATCTGTGTATATTGTTATCTTTTTGCTACTTTTAGTGCACTGACAAACAAATTGTAATATAGCATGCATGTAACAATGCACTACATATCTTATACTCTCATTCATCATGCAATACCATTAGGTAGATGCCTGAAATTAATTTAATATGATAACACTAATCATGTAGCCAGAGTTGATGGAAGTATTTTCAGCAATAAGAATAACAAGGAATCCCACAACAGATGGTATGGGTCCCACAGAGCCCACATTTCAGCATCTTTGAGTCAGCGTGAGACTACATGAAGTGAAAA
>VUQS01000569.1:0-19602 GCA_015108495.1 Heterochromis multidens | reverse complement strand
TTGTCACACTGAAGTAAAACTTGCTTCTTCCAACAAGGACCCCTGGGTAACTGATTCATTGATGGTGGCTGGATTTATGTGAAAGCACATTCATGGTTTTATTGTAGATTTAAGTACACTTTAAAGGGGGATAAAGGACTACACTGCAGAGGTTTTTGGTTTGAAAGAGAGGGTCCACCGGGAATCGTGAGAATGTGAGCAAAACTCTGTTTGATGTCTATATATATATATATTGATTTAATACTGATGTAGTATTATTAAGGTGCCCTCATCATACACTGACAGATGCTTTAATGTTGACAAAACCTCCATTTTGACCTTACATAGTGCTTTTATTAATGTCTAAGTGATCTTTTTACTTCAAAGACTTCTTTTATTGCTAACCTCCACTCATACTTTTTTCTTGTTTAACCCTGTAATGCTGATGAATTGTAATCTGAAGGCAGAAGGGGAGAGAGCAAGAGGTTTGTATCCCAGTCAGATTTTGTAAACAGTTGGTTTACACAGCTAAATTGGTGAAGCAGTTCAAATATGCCCAGGCAGCGTATGCCAACTATCTAGTCCATCTTCTGTTTGCTCCAAACAAACTATTGGTGTTGCTGCAAGAATACTAGGTTTTACCTACAAAGATTTGTCTTCCTTGTTTTTAATTCAGTACATAACAAGACTAAGAACTTAAACTTACTTTTGACTGTAGCAAAAATGTCTGACAATTCGATCCAAAAATTGTCCACTCAAAACCACAACGCAACGGACCAGCCAAGTGACACACTGCCTGCCATCTCTGGAGCCAAGATACGAGCATGGTTAAAAATATCACAGATTGCGACTGCACAAAATATCAAATATGATGCCGTGTCTAACTACTTTATCAAGTCTGACAAAAAGAGACTGTGATTGCTCAGAGCAGTGGTGTCCCACCAGACCCTTCAGGCAACAGCATGCTGCTGGCAGCATGGTCCATTTCAGAGTCCGCCTTAATTAACACCATGCAGCCTAACCCACACCTGATTAAGTGCCTGTTTAATATGATGGCCTTTACTCGTATTTAATCAGCATCCAGCCAGGTTTTGCTAAAGAGGCTAGTAGGTGCCTGCTCTGAAGTTTTTATCTCCCCTCAGTTCATGTCAAATGCTTTCCAAATTTTCCAGAGCGACAAAGCTTTTACTATTCAACCTCGCGGAAACAAGTAAAAACATGGGTTATGATTAAATGAGGAAGTAATTTAAAGCTAGGCTTCAGCTATGACAGAAGAAAGATAGATCTAAACCGTAGAGTGGTGAAGGAGGAGAGGAGGGTTGTTAAAGGATTGAACAGTCCTTCTTAATTTCCTACCATCTGGTGGACTCGCATGCCCAGAGAGGAGAGAAGAGTGAGGATGGAGGATGTAGGAGTCCACACTTGATCCATTGTGTAAACAACACAGGCAGTGTTAATTACATCTGGGTTAATTCTAACAGTGGCCATTTTACTCTTAGGGGTCTCTCCAGATTACCAGAGTAGCAAGATGGTATCAATAAAAAAAAAAGAAAAAAAAAGAAAAAAGGGTACTACAGGAAACTCTGTTATTTATTCTGTGGTGATACTGATTAATAACATGCAATTTTTTTCAATGTATGAGCTGCAATAAATGGGGTGCAGTATGATATAGAAGCCTCCTTGCTTTCCATGTGTGTATAGGAGAGACATTACACAGCTTTTATCCAAAGTTGTCTTCGTCATGTTTTTGTGGGCATAACTTTTCACACACATTACAAAGTTTTATTTAAGTAAGAATTTTAAACATTATTAAACAAATATTTTTAAAAATTGTGCGTTATGCACAAAACATAAAATTCAAGGAGTTATTGGTATTTGAAAATGTAGTAAAGTAGAAGTAAGCAAACAGGACAAGATCCAAGATATGCTCACACACTGTAAACACAAGTGGGTTACAAAATAAAGGAAAAACCTGAGCCCTTTCCAGGTTCTCACCCTATAGTGAGGGTTACCGGGATGCTGTGGGGTATGTTGCTGGTGTTGTTTTAGGTCACCACAAATCAATACAAATTCTGAGTGATCAACTTTATCCTGTCATTAAAAATCTCTATCCTGATGGGAGTGGTGTCTTCTGTGATCACAGGGAATGAAGGATCTTTGAATGCTTTGATTAGAATGAAAATTATTTGAATCATATTCTTTGGTAGCTGTCAACCAAATAAACAGCTATGTGGCAGACTTTGGACTGACTTGGAAAATCAATGCTGGGGCACGCTGAAGCTAAAGGGGCCTGTGGTGGCCCATCACCATACAAAACTATATAGGTTTTTTTCTTTAATTTCTCATCTGTATACTGCATATGTGTGTGTTTATGTGTCTCAAAATTCTTGTTTATAGGGGATTATTGGATTTCTGTCTTAATTTTTTAGGATATTAATTTTACAGTATACCGTGTCTTAACACAGCTATTGCTGGGAACTGGCACTATATAAATTTTTGTAACAGAATTGAATTTAAAATGAGTTGTGTATGTATGTGTGCGCATCCATGTGATTGTGAGTGTAGGTGGGAGGGACGGCTTCTCAAAAGATGATTGCTTGCCAAGTGATCCCAAGGCCAGCCAATATTCCTGATCCTAAGTGTGACCATAACATACAGCTCCTTCTGCTTGCACTGGCCTCCAGGGGCTATTTGGATGATAGTGACCTGATGATGGTTGCAGTCTCTGATTGCAAATTACCTTATTGTCCTATATAACACCAGCAGGCTCCTGCTTGCATTACTGCTAAGGAATGTCTGGTGTGTACTGTGGTATGTGTTTTTATCTTTATACATTTATATAAAGATAAAAACACACAAAGTTGGAATATTTATATTGTAACTTTTCCATACTGTGCTTAATTTTGGTTTACTTTATTAACACATACGTAGACACAATAAGTAAACAAGACAGTGAAGTAAAAGGTGTTAGAGGAAGTAAAATCAAAGGAAATCAGTATAATAAATCCCCCTTTTAATTCCCCCTCTCTCCCTGGCTGTTCTCACTCACAAAAGGCTTCTATGGACCAAGGGAGCACTGGTGCTAATAATGTTGATACTGTGCCAAGCCCAGCTGGTGGTGCCCGGCACAGGGCATCGAGTGTCTGCTCTCCACAGTTGCTGTCTTTAAAAGGCTCTTTCCTCTGCCAACTGGGATCAGAGGAGGGGGAGGAATCACATTGCTCTAATGGACGCAACCAACCTGTGAACCTGTATGGAGCTCATTCTGCTAGCTCTATCTGTCCTATATCAAATGCAATAACTAAACGTCTTGTTATTCTATGCAAAGAAAAGCAGTTTGTCAATATACTGTAGACCAACTGATTAGAAAATTTCTCATACTAGAGGTTTGAAAAAAAATCCATAAATGTTATTATCATGGTAAGAAGGAGATATTTTACATTTCAGAATAATAGGTATCAGTTGAGCTCTGTACCAAAAAATAAAAAAACACTAAATAATAACAAAAGAAATATGTGAATATATATGATACTGTTGAACTTCTTTCAGCTGCAGGGTAGAAGTCAGTTTGAACAAATAAAAGGATTCCCTCAACTGCTCAATTTTATTTCTACTAAGGTTTATTTGTGCAGTGACTCATATCAAGCAAAATTACAGTATGCATTCAATAGTATTCTGACTGGGGAGCACCACATTTGGCTCAACACCCACACCGAGGACCTTCATTTGGCTGAAATGCTGTATGAATGAAGCTCGCTGGGAGAGGGATTCGTGTGTCAATATTGTCTTCCCATTGTCAGTTTCCAGGCAGTCATGCGCTGTATCAAACCCACTAGTGATGCCAAATCTGAGCCAAGTCCTCCCCTCTTGGAACAGGGAACTGAATTCTCCAGTATGTGTTTCAAACATAGATGCAGTAAGCTACAAAGACACACTTAAATGTAAACATGCATGATAAACCCATTGTAAATGGCATGTAGCTGCCACCTAGCAAGCTCCTCCATTTTGTTCTCACTGTGTGGGTGTCTCCCACTTTACTCCCAGCAGTGCTTGTTAATGCAGCTAGGTATCTGTTCTTCTATCGCTCCCTGCTTCGCTTTACCCCTGTGCATTTCTGGGCAAAACTGCTTCCTCCTCTTTCTCTTCCTAATTCATTTTCTGCTCCCATTATCCCTAATTTGAACCCAAACAGAAATGAAGTATACTTATCACAAATTATTTTAAAAGGCACAATCTGTGACACACAAACATTGCATTCAAATCCGCTGATAGAATTTGAGTTGTTGT
The DNA here is from genome assembly GCA_015108495.1 of Heterochromis multidens. Lineage (NCBI taxonomy): Eukaryota > Metazoa > Chordata > Actinopteri > Cichliformes > Cichlidae > Heterochromis > Heterochromis multidens. Next base: position 15,336 of record VUQS01000569.1, on the reverse strand, counting down.
TGATCTGGTAGTTACTGGTGGTAATGACAAGATCATTCCAATAATCTGCATCCAATTATTCAGTTCAAATGCGTTAGCCACTAGAGAAAGGAAACACGTCTCGACTGGAACTGGGGCACAGAGGATTCATTATGTCATGTAGCATTAAGAAAGAAGTCTAATGAAGAAAACAATTAAATGTTGCATTTCACATGGTGTAAAATGCATGCGTGCTCCAGATTTTGTTTTCAGAATAGCATCCAGAGGCCCGTGTTACAAAAGCAACCGGTGTGTGCACTGGGTAGTGCCACATTTCTCAAGTCAATTTTACTCACTTTTACATGTGCAAGTGCTAAAGGGCGCTTACATGCTCAGGCACGATGCGCAAGCTGTTTGTTTTGCCTAATGAAATGTGTTAAAATTAGGATGCAGGAGATCATCTCATATTGCAAATCACAGCTTGCAAGTTGCAAATCTAGTGAAATAGGACCCAATACATGCATGTAACGTTTTCTGTTAGGCGTGTAATTTATATCCCACGGGGGAACACTAGGCTGCCACTAACAATTACACATCAAGGCAGTTATGCAATGCAATTACACTGAAAAAATTATCACCATACATATTGTTAAATAAAGAACAGTTGAAAGATTCCAAAAGAGGTACCATTTTCTAGTGTACTGTATGAAAAAGACTAGGATAAAATGAAAATATCCAAATATCCAGTGCATATTTATTACAAATCTAACTTTCAATATTTTTTATTAAGAATTATTACAGTGCCCTTTCTTGAGCACACATATCTGTGTAGTGTTTGTTGTTTTCAATTAATTTAGCCCATGTGTCTTATTTTTGTCCCATGTGATCTAAAGAAGCAGCAACACCCATGTCATAGCCAACATATTATCCAAACAACTGCTCTCTACTAATAAGAGAGTGATAATTATGAGCTATTACACCAGAATTTTCAATTGTTTTGATGACACTGGAGAACATCCAGCTCTCTGTGGTGGTAATTATAGCTCAATGAAATGCAGACATAAATGAAATGATGGAGATGCAGAAAATATCTGGGCCTAAAACCTCAGCGAGGCGTACAACTGGGAAGCTGTTTTTTTTTCTTCTCCTTAGTTAAATCCAAGTATATACTTAGCTCAGCAAATGGGGATTTAAAATAATTCAAATTAAAACAAAGCATTAAAAGCAAATATCTCATTAGCTGAAGGCAATAATTAGAAACAGATGGGACAAAATAATAATCAGATTAGACACAAGATATCTAATAAATCTGCTGGGTGCATTTTTCAGTACACAGGCTGCGGGTCTTTAGATGCTGTAAATTCACCTCACGATGGAGGGTTAAAACAACTTGAGCTTCACATTACTCGGGGGATAGTGTCAAAGAGTCGACACAAACAAGCGAGATCAACAGCACATGCACACATACACACACACACACACACACACACCTACACACACACAATAACTGGACTAATTAGCATCTCAGCTTTGATTATGTGTCCTTCCATGTCAGATATACCTCTGCCAAACAGGGTTAGGAGGCAGGGGCTCAGTGTGTTTGCGGCTTCGAGCTTGCCTGGTCTGAGGAAGAATTTCTCATTATGCGTCCTTTCCTCAGACACTTGGCCTCACCCAAAGCACCAAGTGTCTCTGTGATTATTCACTATCCTGCAACACCAGACTAGTGGTGTAAGCAAACATCACGTGTGCCTCTCAATATTTGTAACACCCTCACCCCCATCTTTCCTGTCCAATCTTCTCTCGCCCCTCCTGCTCGTCAAAACCCCCCCTTTTTGCCGCAACCCATTTCACCTCACCCCTCCCCTCCCCTACCTCCTTCATCTCAGTCAATCACAAGGTGACACAGATGGCGTTGTCCTGGTAACCATTGCTACACAACTGTTGCCTGGTCACTGAGCACAAACAAGCCCAGAGCCCAGCAAGGCTTCTGAACTGCACAGAAAAGGAACAAGGCACCAGAGAGGAGAAATAAAAGGCTAGAGGCAAGGTCGGGGGTGGAAGGTCACATGCTGGCTGCTGCAGCACTCCCTAACTTTATTTAATGACACCCTTATAGGTGTCACCTTTAACCCGAGGCAGTATAGCTAAAGTATCAGGAGAATCTGTGGAAAAAGTAAAGAATGAAATATATTTGTGTTACAGAAAAACAGAACATTATTTAAAGCACGTTCATATTTCACCTAAATACAGAATCATTTTTTATGAGCAGCAGAAATGTTTCTCCATTATGTATTTAATATAACATCAAAACGACAATGTTTGTACATTCAGACTGCACTCTCTGCATTCGCTCATTACAACAAACTGTCTTAAGGTGAAACCCTCTAAAGAATAAATACACAAATGCCCAAGACTTATAAAATAGAGCACTTTGTCAAGCTTGCCATTGGATGCATTATTTATTATTCAGCCCAGTGATTCTAATCCAATGAGATATGTCAATACATAGGAAAGAATCTGACAAAATGATTCATGCAATGCTAATTAATCACTTCAGCCATCTCCACTGATATCAATTAATTTTCAGTGAAAAAAAATCAAGTGCATCGAATAGATGTTTCTGCATACCTAACTACTTTGCTTGTTTTTCCACATTTTAGTGCCAAACGTGAAAGAAAATACACATGCTGATGCTTGAGGGAAATGCAATATTATATTTCTGTTTTAAAACAGTGTATGCTGCATATTTCTGACATAATTTAAACTGTAGTTTATGTAGATAAATGAAAAAAAACCCACATATAAATGCATTACAAATTGTGTGTGTTCATTTTTGATCATGTTTAAGCATGAATTAAGGCTGTGATTGATATGAACAGACACCATGCACTGTGGCTAATTCAAAGGCTTGTCTTTAAGTCTCTGATGAAAAGATTCTTATTTCATTACACAGATTTTGGAAACCAGATCTTAAATCTGCCAAGAACAAAGAAAGGCTGGCTAAAAGAAGAAAAAAAGGTGTTTGTCTCCAAGGAAGGTGTTGTGAGGGAGGTGGAGTAAATTGACTGTTTACAACAACAGACCCAGAAAGGGACCTTGAATGTCCATGACGAGCTCCATTCCCTTTTTCACTTTCAAATCACCTTATCCCATGCTTTTTTGGATGCCATCCTAAAAAACCAGGGCCATAATTTCCATCCAATTTGCTCCCTCTCTCTGCATGAACACTGACAGATTGTCATATTTTGGCCACGCTCCCAGAGGAGAGTTGTGAGAGGCAGGAGGGCAGATAAACGGCTATTACCATTCACACCGGCTCATTACTGAGCATTTAGACCCAGGAGCACCAACTCAAAAGCTCCATGCAGTACCCACCCCAGGAGCCCTGCACAATTGAGTTTGTGATTGACAACTGGCACTCAGTTACAGTTATTCTCCTCCACAACTACTCTCTATTTCAAAACACTCATTTGTTTCATCAATAATAATCTATAGTTTCTTAAAGATTGATCTAAAAACAAGCAAACAAACAAAAAACTTACTTTATGCATGGCATCCAAATGATTTGTGCATTTAGACAGAACTGAAAAAATGTATAGTTGTATGCTCGTTTTTTTTTTTTTTTAATAATAATTACATTAATTACATATCCTTGATAAAAAAGGTTTGGGCCTACCGTCATGAATCCATCCAGCAGGCCTGAGTCCGGTTTGGGTGGGGCTTGTAATCGCTCCATTGACCACTTCTCGATGATTGACGACACCTGAGAGTTTTCTGTGTTGAGTATGCGGAAACCAGTCATGTTGACTCCACTGTAGCGATATGGTTCCATGTCAAGGGCAAAAAGGTCCTAGAGGCGCAAAGATCAAAGCGTAACTGTGTTTGATCTGAAAAAATAATGATTTTCTCATCTTCCCTCCTACACTGCTATACATCGCTCATTTTCATAATTACAAGTAGACATTTGAGCGGCAGCTATTGCTAAATGAGTGAGAGCAAAAGGGTGCAGTTGAAGGGATTTCAGGAGCTATTTCATCTTATGCTGAGGCAGTAGCCTTGATAAAGGCAAGACTTTCAAGGTTACAGGCATGCTTTTGGTGGACTGCCATCTATCATGTGGAAGGGAAAGGACGACCCAATTGTCCCGCATACAGCATGTCTGGCATCTCACCAGGCAGATGTCTCTGGGACGCAACAACACAGTTGACAGAGCAACAGCAGGTGATGGACGCAGAATGGGGCTGCCGTGGTCAATGTTTGCTGTCCTATTCCGAGAGCAGCATGAATGGCTTGGTACCAGTGTGCAGCAGCTCGGGCCAGCACACTGGCTTCCAAATCTGCCAAACACTGACTGATGTTAAAGTAGGCATGCTTCCATCCCGACAAGAAACAGCATGCCACTGAAAGAGGCCTATAATCACTATTCTCTTCCCTTTCCCAATGACATACCTGCTGTCACTCACTCCCCTTTCATCTAGGCAGGTTCTTACTGTATGTGGATGCACTAGGGATAGTTACATGTCCTCTGCACTGGTAAATGTCTTTTTCAGGTCAGTTTTCTCTAACCTTTCCCTCAGCCTTTCCAACTGTGTTCCAAACAACACAGCGGGCTATTTGTTTGTTAGAGCTATAATGGACCAAATGGGTGACAGTCTCATCTGCTCAGGGCTATTATCTAAGCTCTCAGTCTTCTGTTCTCTGGGCTCAGTGAAGATGTGATGCTTTTCATCTGGAGTGTGAGAAGCAATCTTTGTAGCAGCTAGATCAAAGAAATTTAGCGAACTTCAATCACGGCTGGAGTGAGAATAAAATACCTCCAACTGCTTTTGTTTCTTAAACTCTGGGCAGTGGTCAGCCAGGTGAGGTAAGAGGGTTGTTCAGAATTTAGAAAATAAATTAAAGTTAAACTTTCACAACAGACGCAGTGGAATGCAAAGAGTATATTTATAATAGACTGCATAGCAATGACTCAGCTCTTCAAGGGCATTGGTTTCTGTGATCACAAAGTCAACTTGCACTTCAGGTTCAGAACGTTTCACACACAATGAAAATATTGGGATGTTTTTCTTTGACGAGTTCCCAGTTAGTGGTATTTAACTGCATTCTCAGAAATGAAAAACTGACAGGTAATTTTTCATTGCAACAAGCAAAAAAACAGATTAATGTTTGCACTACAACAGGCCCAGAAAAAGTAATCTCTCCAAACAGCACATTATCAAGTGGACAGGGCTGTGCAAAAAGAAAGAAAATATGTAACAACGAAAAAGTCCCAGTGTACTCACCAGGGTAGTAAATATATAATGATAGTACTCCGTCATCATACCCATTGCCAGGGCCTACAGGGAGAAATAAAAAGCAAGCAGTACCTAAAAGTCAATTACAAATAGCTTAATGAATTATGATATTAAAATTACTAATTGAGCTGTTATTTAATGCATATCGTCACCCTGGCACCTGTCAGAAAGGCACCTGAGATGGAAAAAGTTTAAAGCAGGGGCCTGTCAAGGCATTTTTAATTGTCCTGATGATTGATGAACGGACTTATCTGGTTATTATTGCACTTAGAGCTGAGATGGTATCATGACACTGACAGTAATTTGATTTGAAAAATCTGCCACTCCAAAGTATATGTGTTCATGTTGTTCATGTTTCTCCCAATACACAGTTTTTTATATTGTAAGTCCATGTGGGCTCGGCACTGGATAAATAACAAACGAAATATTCGCCACAATAAAGAATCATTTGTCTTGACACACAGCTATAGAGAGAATTCCAACTGTGCAATATGCTTGTGAGAAGACTTCAGCTCAACAACAACCCCCACGGTTCTCATTAATAATGTGTCTCTGCTAAATGAATTGAACATGCCCGTGTGCAGAATTAGACTTTATAATTAAAAAAAAATATGTACAATGGAAAGCATCCATTATGATGGGTCACTAGTAGAGATTTAATACACAAGGATTAAAGATGCATAGATTTGCATCAGTTCTTAAAGAGAGAAAGAGTAAGATAGGGATCACACATGAGCTTATATTTATTCTTGTTAGCACATATATGAGTCTATGTACTCAGTAGGGCGTGTGAATTTCTATAAGGGAAAATTATGTACATTTTATACAGTAGTTAACTTACTTTTAACTAAATTCAGGAAACAGTGTGATAAAATTACTTATGCTGTTCACAAATGCTGCAGACATCTGTGACTCTAGGAGAGTATCGTGGCTCATTAAGGTGAGTTGATACCTGTTTCAGGATCCAGGCAGCCATCTCATGTCCACAATCAAATATGACATGGAACTCCTTTGCCTTCTTCATCTCCTTCAGAAGTGGCTTGGCGTCCTTGGTCTCTGTGGGCAGCTGTCGGATCTTCAAACGAATGTTGTATCGTGAAGGTGCCTTGATCAGCTCCTGCAGTCGAATGAGACCTGCAGACAAAGAGGATACATATATAGCGTGAAAGGATCATTTTAAAGATGCAGCAATATGGTGTGTTTGATCTGCCACCATTTTGAAGTATCTCTGATTCTAAGGAGGCTACGAAGACCAATTGGATACCATATTCTCAGCAGAAAAATATACTCATATGCATGTCTTCCTAATCCGCAGTCTATTGATCCTCCTACTCATGCTTGGCAAGCAAACAGACAGCTACAGACTTATCAAAAGAATGTTACACCAAGCCAGCACATTGCACTCTTTCATAACAAAAACCACAAAACAGAGAGCGCCTCATTTTGCAACCTCCTACAGAAAGTCCCATCCTGAAAGAAGCTTCCCAAATGGTGATTTGCTCTTGTCTTCTATGATACCATAGAATAGTGCGGAATAGGTTCAATTTTTATCCAGATGGAAAGCCATGGTCAATCCTGCCTCTTCTGCCTCTCTCACATACACTTCAGACGTGTTCTGATGAGAGAGGCTCTGTTTGCCCAGCTTGTACTTGCCCCCAGGGAGCCCGGCGCCTTCGTCACACATTGAGCTACAATCTTCACCTTTCATTTCTCGACCACACGCTCAGGTAGAAAGCTCTCCGGGAGATACTGTGATGAGATTACAATGAGTTTCTCCCTCAGTAAAGAACTTCAGAGTCCAGGGATGAAAGAGGCTGGATTGATGGGAGAGATGATTACTTGTCATGGGTATAAAAATGGATGGAGCAGCAAGGATAGTTTGAGAGGGAACTGGAGAGAGATAGGATTTTTTTTTTGAACCACTTTAAGATAGCTCAGCCTATTTTTTATTTTGAAATGAAGTGCTGTGTGAGCAGTTTAATGGTCTTACTGTGAGTGGGGCTGGGTCTCCCTGAGGCCTATAGAAAGATTGGTGTGAAATAGGAACATGCAGGTCTCGCTTTAAAAAGTACCATTGTAGGGAGGAATACTGAACCTATACAGCTTTCCTCAGGTAATCCCAATAGATCCCTACTCTAGGGCATGTCTGTGTCTCCCTGTTTTTGTTCGAACTGACACTTTGGGAGGTGTTAAGCTAGAAAAAAAAATCTGTCAAGGGAGCTCAACGTTTGGGAAACACTGTCATTGTAGATGTTTGTGGGCTCTGGCTAATTCCTTCAGACTTTCCCCCTGGATCTTCTAACGGCTGTGTGTGAATATTTTATCCCCTCTGATAGTTTTTCCTGTCAGCCGTCAGATAGGCTCCAATCAGCAGCACGGGGCTCTGAAGCATGAAGCTGTGTGATTACAGCCTGAGACCGGGTGGAAACGGAGGGGGTAAACAACATGGCCATGCAGCTGTCACACTTTTCAGGGCGTCAGGTGCGTTACAGTCTATATGTACCACAGAGGAGGCCCAAGCAACTCCTATCTGATGCAGAGAGAGGTGAGAGATCACCCCATTTGGCATCTCTCCGGGACAGTTTGCAGGAGAGTGAGGGTGTTAACATACTGAGCTCCAAGGTAGGAAGAGAGGGGAGGTCAAGGAGATGAGTCAAAATAATGTGGCAAGTAGGGAGAGCCACTGGGACATCAGCTGAGGTTAATGTATGAGTGCTAGAATGCTGCAGGATTGGCTATTTACAATATATCACAGATGCAAAAGTAGAGATTCCCGAAGAAGTCAAATGGCAGTAAAAGTAATACTTTGAAAAAGAACAAAAGAATTCTCATATCTATTTAGAGGCACTACATAAGATGTTAACTTCAAGACAATATAGACTGGTGCAGAGGAGAAATTGAATTCATTAGGCAACCTGAAAATTTAATCCTCCTCTCAGCTCTGTAATTTACTTACATTTACTTGTCAACCACGTCATGCCAAAAAGCTCATAACTTGTGAATAAGTATTTGAATATTGTTATTGTCTCTAGAGTGATTATACTTTACCTTATAAAACTCTCACTGTACTCCAGCTAAAATACGACTTGCCTTTTAAAAAGCACGTTACGAGGCACTCCGCAAAGTCACAGGATAGACAAAATGGCTCAGAGACACATTTGATTGCCACCCTCAGAGATCAAGTGTCTCTGTGTGTTATTAATGGCTGTTGTCAGCACCCACATACTACAATTCTGTATTGCATTAATCTGAAGAGACATAGGGTCATTCTGGGTAATGTGGTTCTCTTTTTTTTTCTATGCTGCTGCTCACTCTCCTGGAAGACTGACATGGGCAGCACCTGGAGGACTAAGGCAGAACAGTAAGCTATTGATTTCTGAATTAACTTGACAGGTTACAAAGCACTCTCTGAACTCTGAGCAGCAGTGCTGCTTTTTGTAGATCACCTGGTACTTCTTTCTTGCTGGACATTGTATGGTGTAAACATTGCAAGTTTTAAGAATTGTCACATCCATCATCATACAAAACATGCACCAGTGGAAAATGAAGACAGACACCAACTGTACCTGTACCTGTGCTGTCGTCATAGACCACAGTGACTGTTCTCCACTTGAAGAAGTGTACCAGGTCGAGGATGGCTCTGCTGAGGGAGGAGAAGTCAGGGTATAGGCTGACATAGTATGAGTCCCTGTTGTCTGACACCTGATGCTTCCACTTGGTCTGGACATGGGGCACTCCCAAAGCATTGCAGATGGACTGGACCGCGTTAGCTGACGAGCTGTGTGAGGGGCCAAAAATGGCCGCCACCCCTAAGGAAAGCTGGTCGCATGCTGGTGGGGTAGCAAGGAAAAACAAAACAAAACAAAAAGACAGTTAGTTTCCTATTTCAGTTATGCTTTTAAGTTTCACTGTCTCGTATTCTCGGCTCATTTTTTATTTTTCTTTGTCCACATGTCACCCGAAGCAACCAAAAAATAAACAGAACTGGTGCTCAGTAATTTCCTCAGCCCAGCAGATAATCTTAATTCTGACTGTGGAGTTTTCTTTTACAGCCGCTAGTGAATTGGAGCATTGTTTATACAAGTTGGACCCCTGTTTGGCTGGGAGGGAGAACATCTTTCACACTGTTTCACTGTGGTTGTGATTGATGTGGTCCAACAAAGAGAGGGAAAAAAAGACAGGAACACACGGGGAAAAAATAGCAAATTAATAAGCCTTGCAACTGTGAGGACTTCACAAGGTATCCTTGGTCATTTTTTTTTCTCTTCATTAGCTCAACTGTCTTTAAACTCTGTCAATTATAAGCCCATTTTAATAAATAAATGTCAAGTCGTTTGTGGATGTAGACTACATTAGTGGTTAGATGGGGCGAATAGCAGAAAATATTGTCCAATTTACTCTGTGGTTTTATCCAGAATCACTGCCCAGTTTATACATTCACAATAATAATAATGATGCAATAATCTTCTTTACTGTGAGCAGTAAACACCATGAATCCAAACACTTGTGCATCATCACTGACCTGTGCAGATTTTTTTTTCTTGGCTCTATAAAATATAATGTGGGATTTACAGCATAAAAAAATACATGCAATACACAGACATTACTTTTATCATTTTCACTGATAAAACATGCATCAATTTCATACTCAAATAGGAGAGTGGACTGTGTAGTGATTGTCCAAATGGCTACCTGAAAAACACTAATTCACAGAAGAACTAAAAAAAAAAGAAAAAAAAAGCACTCACAGTGAGATTCAGCTAATCGTCCTTTCCATTCCTCTTGACTCACCTTTCCGGGAAGCCTCAAAGCTGTCAAAGATGTTTATTCTCTGGATGTCATAGGTCAGTGTGGTGTTGGGGAGCAATGTGCGGTTCCTGTTGATTGTGTTCAAGGCAAATTTAAAGGCTAGTTCCTCTGCTCCAGAGGGGCCACTCTCAATGGATTCAAATATTCCTCCTGAGGGATAAAAAGTGGGAGAGAACAAGACCTTTGAATAGTGGGTCCAGCCTCCTGTAATTGCCATAAATTCCTTAACACAAGCAACCTTCAAGTAAATGATGGATATGATGCAGGCAATTATAGCTCAAGCAGTGCATCATTTTTTTAGTATTTGTACTCATATTATTGATGCTGCTGTGTTCAATGCTTTTCACAGCTCAGTCACATGCTGACATGAAACAGATTTACAATGTGGAGTAGGCATTTGGATCCCTGCTGATTTGCATTCTGTGGCAGTCGTCGGCGTAATTATAGGCAATTAGTTGCATTGGGAGGTGAGTTCAGGGGTGGTTGCCCTTCTTTAACTCCCTCGCTCAGCCTTGACAGAAAGGTTCACTCTACCAGTTGTCCCATTGATTTAAATGATTCTCAAATGAGATGCGAGCAAAGAAAGCCAGGCAAGAGCAGAGGGAAATTAAAGTGAAAAGGTAGACGAGAGAATAAGAGCCACGGGGGAAATCAGAAACATATTTAAAGTGGGTATAAATAGAGGCAAGTCAAAAAGACAGATATAGAGAAGGTCAATCAAATCAGAAATTAAGATACCATTGGGGCATTTTTAACAATACTAATTAAAAACATATCAACCTTACAGTATATTTCACTACTCCAGTTGGTTTTTAACAGTAGAAAATTCTGATACAGGTAAAAAGCTGCTGCTGTCGAACAAATCTTGTTACCTTTTGGATATCTGTAACTGATGAAATAAAAGCCTTTATATAAACAAACAATATGCGCAGACACTATAATTACCGCTGCAAAGTAAGGTGTTGTCAATTTAAAATAGCATCCTTCAGAACTGTCAATTATTTTGAGCAGACCAAAGACAATTAAGGTTCCAGCTGGTCTATTTATGCACTTCAGAATCCAAGACAAAGGACGGCAATGTTTAAACGGAGCCACTATAAATGTGCCTTGTTTCCTGATTATGTCAAACATAATTTGTCGGCATTTATTTAAGGTGGACGTATTATGCTTTTTCTTATTTTCTGTTATATGTATACTGTTGAAACAAAAGATGCTCCTACTAAACACAGGTAAGTAATGCAATCGTTAGACTGCTATAAACACCCATTTCGCACATGTCTCGGCTCTTTCGGATGTCAATTAGAGCAGCTATCCCTAATAGCTCTGGCTGTGACCCAACCTTCTGTTTGCAAGGGGCAGCCATTTCGAAGAAAGCTGGCTTAAAGGAATAGAAGCTTGATTCAGTACGTGGATAAACTGAGGGGATGCACTGAGGACTAGCATAAGTAAGGATCATTTTCAGCTCTGAATCATACAAAGAATTAAAATATTTACCTGAAATGGGTATAATAGGCCCCCTTTTCACAAACACAAAAAATGCAACAAATTTACATGTTCCAATTTGTTTTTTAATGGGTTTTAGGAACATTTTTGAAACTATATCAGCATTCACATCATCTAATCCACAAGCCAGCCACTCAGCACATATGCAATTTCAGGTGTAACTGGGGTCAGAGATTATTTTCACACATCCATGAACAGGATGAGGTAAAACCATGTGAAAGGGAATCTAATATGCAGCATTATGTAGCATATTACTCTGTATTTGCATGTATAAATATGTATACTTATTTTAATGTGTTTTCATCCAAACTGTGAAGCACTTTGTAACTGTGTGTTTTAAACAGTGCTATACAAATAACGTTTTTATTCATATTATTATATTAAATCTCACAAACAATATTTTTATGTGCCTATGCTGAAACAGCTTTGGAATCACTCAACCACTTTCAACTATGAAAATAAAAACATAGGAAAACAACACATTTCAACAGCTGATACACCTTTGAAAGTGGACTAAATCCCATGAAAGCTATACAAAAATCAAACTTAAAAGAGAATGTGTGAGGGGGAAAGATGAAAGGGTGTGAGAGCAGCTCTGAGAAACCCTGCAGAGGATGAGAGCAGAGTTCACGAGTCCATCCATGGCTCCCATCCTCTTGGAGGACAGAGAGTCAGTTTGACTAAATCCAAAATGAAAAAGTTTAAAGCCTGTTTATTGATTCAATTACAGGAAGCAAAGGGCAAAGTAAAACTGAAAGAGTGGCACATTTTTTGAAAGAGTAGAGAAAGAAAGAGAGCTTTACAGTAACAGATAGCAGCTATAAATAGCATCTGGCCATGGCAGCGAGTGATAGAAAATGAGAGCAGGAGGGCAAAGAAGATGTCATTAACCCAGGGAAGGGAGCTTTGTCACTGTCACCACAGTTCAGCCATATATTGGGGGTTCTTACTTTATTTTATGGTATTTTCATTTATATATAGCCCAGTAGAGTCCAGTGTTGCAGCGTATGATAAGAGCTATGTACAAAGTTATGACGGTGATGAAGTAAACATTCTGAGCTTCACTGTGTCACTCAGTGAGCTAAGTTAATGCGTTTCCATCTGTTAGTCTTCCTCCTATACAGCAATGGAATGCGAACATGTTGCTATTCATGGCTTTTCATTTTACTGAAATGACACATTAATCTTCAAAGGAGCTAATACCCGAAAATCACCATTAAAGATGATAGAAATCATGTCAGTCTGACCTAATAGATAATTATTACAGTATAGCCCTGAGGGAGCAGGCTGAGCTCCATTGGGCTGTTGAAAATGAGCATAAGGGTATTAAGTTATGCACATCTGATTTCTCTGGCAAGCTGTATGTCTTGAGCATGCTGTTTTGATGGAAATCACATACCTTAAAAACACAGAGAAGAAACATTAAATCAAGTCTGCAAAGGATAACATTAAATTTTTACAGGGATAAGTCAAGTATTATATTACATTGCAAAATGATAGCAAATGGAATAGCAATGCTTATTCTTTGCTTTTGTGCTCATTTGAATCTAATATGCTACATGAATCCTTGGTTTACATTTGCACTATTGATTACAGTGGCTGATCAATCTCGTGTTCTTTCCCAAAATAGATTTTAAGCATCTTGCAAGAGACTTAAGAGACATTAAAACCCATAAGGGTTAATGTATATTTACATTGCTTAAAGTCTAATAACACTCTATCGTCTTTGCATTCATCTTCCTTTTGCTTGTTTTTGTGGTCCGTCTGACTGCAGGTGTGTGAGTTGCAGCTGAGATAATCAGCCTGTGTGTGAATGTGTGTGTGTGTGTGTGTGTAAGAATTATAGAGCTTCCATCATTGGGATTGGTTTGAATTATAGTGCAAATGAAAGCTCTGAGTGAGTTATGAGCTGGATAATCACTCTGACGAGAAAACAGGGCCTGCTGATCGGAGTGTTTCAGTGTGCCTGGATATGCGTGTGTGTCTGTGTGTCGCTGAAAGACGGAGCGAGAAAGACTGAGCGGAAAGTCAAAACCAAAGCGTACTGCGGGAGGGCGTCTGTATACTTTACTCCCTTTTAATGTTTTATCACAGTTAATGAAGTGTATTTTGGATTAAAATTCATGCAATAACTTGGTCACTGGCTTAATATCTCTCAGAAGTTAAGTTTATTCTAAATTAACTTCTGTATACAGAAAAAGTATATCTCTGAAGGACATACTTGAAAAACACTAGTAATAGACAACCTTGAAAATCAAATTCAGTGCAGTATATCTGCTGATCACATGCTGTTTGGAACAAAGATTAAAGCAAAGATTTTTTTTTTTTTACTTCGTTAAATTGTGAGCACTCGCAAAGCGTTACAAACTGTGAATGAAAATACATTTAGCACAATTAGCTCTCTCTACTGAAGGATGCTCTTGTACAATGGGAGATGGGAGTTAGATATGTTGCCATGGCGACTCATGCAGCTATGCTATGGCTGAGAGGCACCGGCAGTTTTGGCATGTGAGAAGCTGATTGGTGGAGGAAGGGCGTTGTGATAGTGTGTACGACCTGTCTCTGTGACTAATGACCAGCAGTGCAGCTGCAGGATGGCAGTGGGCAGTAGGGTGGCTGCCATGGCAACATGCGAGCAACCCTGTTGCTAAGGCAAGTGGTCCAGGTATGCACATGAAGGCCTTCAGTCAGGCTGCAAGACCTCCACCCACCACACCCCAACATCTACCACACCCTAACCTGCTGGCCTGTTTCTGTCTTCCTCCATTTTTCAGCCAGGGAGGATCAGTGCAACAGGCAGGAGGCAAAAGTGATGGAAACGCTCCATAAATATCCCTGAAATTCCCAGTGGGAGCACTCCCTGACATGCTTGGTGGTGAATGGGACATGATGCATGAAGGCCTGCAGAGAGTCGCAGCCCCTGGTCATTAATCTGAAGCTCCCCTTCATAGAGTTGTTGACTGACCTTCCTATGCTGCACAAGGGCCCATTCTATCGCTACCTGAAGATCCCTGAAAATCTGACCAGGGCATGGGATACACAAACTCTCCAGGAAACTCTCCTGTGCAATGACAGCATATCATACAAAAAGTCTTCTGCAGTCTGTACAAAAATTCACTTGAAAGCTATTTGGACCACTGCAGGGTGTGGGCTTATTTGTCAAACACTTCTTGTAAATATTTGTTGTTTGACATTCTTCTCAATTTAGTCTTTGTGCATGATAAGAGCAGAGTATCTTGCTGAGTTTTGTAAGAGCAAGACAGGGAAAACAGTAAAGCTGGTTAATAAGGGTTTCTTATGTCTAGAAAGATGCTCAATACAATTTTGGTTGTGTCTAGTAAGCCTGAGAGTAGGACTTTACAATGTGATGCAGACAAAATGTGAGATGTGGCTGAGGAAGGAATCAGCACTGACCTGATAATTAATTAACTGTTAATGAGCAGCTCCTAAATATAACTCAGAATTAGGGTCTAGGTGATGAGGAGTTGCGGGAGACTGATAAGTCAATACTTTCAGTTGAATCAAAATAACTATCATGTTCTTCATTGGTGACTAAGTGGCCCAAAATAGTGATCAGTCATTCACCGCGAATGACTAATTCCTAGTTCCTAATTCCATTGTAAAATACCTAGCATAATTAAAACGAATATGATTTAGAGCATAAAGACCAAGAAACAAAACCAAGTACCATAACCCAAATGGGAGAGAGGGGGTTAATCAAATAAAAGTTTTTTAAAAAATCAATAGATTGTAATCTATCTATTTATCT
>VUQS01000567.1:7519-18497 GCA_015108495.1 Heterochromis multidens | reverse complement strand
TCTTCTACTTTATCCATCTCTATCTCTCCACATCTTCAGCAACAGAGGGCCTTCTCCATCAGTGCACCGCTTTTGCAAATCAATGACTTAATCTGTCGTAACAAACAAGTGAACAGCACCCTCAGCCCTGTTCACATTCCCCTGCAATTACTAACAATACAGAATGCCTCAGAGAGAGTAAAAGGAGTAATAAGAGAAGAAAGCTGGCAAATATAGAGTGTGAAATATACTGCGTATAAATGTTGATGATGTCTTTAAAGACAAGAATGCAGAAAGACATGAGGATCTTATTCTGTGTTACAAAAATGTTTGGAGGAGAAGTAAAAAAAAAAAAAAAAGACAAGTCAGTGGAAAAGTGAGAAAAATGACAGGGTATGTGCATTGGTGTAGGTTTTCCCAACACATCTCTGCCAGCCCTCAGCTCTGTTCGACTCCTCTACCATGAGTTATTGCCTGTCTGCATTCACCACCTGGTTCACTAGCTATGATTTCCCTCACTCCAATGGACCCACAAATATACACACCACAGAAAATACACACAAATGTACACATGCATACTTGTTTGTGTGGGTGTGTGCGTAACAGATGAACATACACCACACACCTGACTGTCCCCCCCATAGGGCTGGCCAGTACTACACTATCAACCTATAGCCATACTGTCCATGCCACCTGCCACTAATGTATCATAATCCTGACAGGGTATTTTTTTTATGCAAAAAAAAAAAAAAAAAACCTTTATCATAGGATTATAAGACAAGTGATTAGGATATCACCGGAGCTCATCTATAAATCATGGTTCTCTCCCTGTGCTCTTGTGCCGTTTTCCCTTTGAAACAGCACAGGAGCACCAATATTTCCATGACATCAGGGTTCAAGACCATTAAAATGTAAGGCAACAGCTGTTATATTATAGAAAAAATGAACTAAAAGGGAGTCATGGAAGAAAGGAGGAGAAGGAGGGAGAAGTCAGAGAGGCAGAAGGCATGCATAAAAGATAGGAAACCCTTATGGTTTTTCAGAAAGAAGTGTTTTGTCAGAGAGGGACACTCAGTGTGGGGGAAAGAGAGAGGGTTCACGCATGGGAGAGAATACAAGTGGGAGGAACTGAATTGATAAATTAGTTCAGCCAACGCACAAACTGATTACCACAATGGCAAAGCCACAACGTCTATCGAGCACACGCATGGAAGGAGACACAAAGGCATGCACACACTCACTCGGCATTTACAAAAGAGACATGAGGCTGACAGATACAAATAATTGCACAACTGCATATGCAATCACGCACAGATGCGCACACACACACACATAATACACACATCCACACCAAATGTATCTAGGGCAAGCTGCTGCAGTTGCTGTAAGTAAAAGGTATTGAGCTGCTGACTCCAGCCAGAAAATATCCCACAATCCTCTGGATCACCAAACACAGCCTAATGGATAATGGCTAACAGCTAACGCTAATGTGATTTCACACTTAGCAAAGTTAATATATCACTGGCTAGACAAAATCATGCTACACACAGAGTCTATGCTAAACTCTGTTACTTGAAGAGTAGTGAACATTTTTCTGCCAAAAGTCTAATTCGAGGAGTTTTAAACAAAAAAGCCACTCTGAGGTTATGCATTTGCTTAGAGAGTGCATGAGAGACTAGCATTTCTAATCTCTTCCTAAGCGATGGATAGAAGCATTTCATCAAGTTAACCACAGATTTATGACAATATTTTTCCCTGACTCTTCCATATGTCAACTTGCCACTCACTCTCCAATAAATACCACAGTGATGGTGGGGAACTCCACACCCTACCCAGCTACTGACGTCATGGATGTGGGCCTATGTAAAAGTGTCAGCAACTTGTGTGTCTGTGTGCGTCTCAGAGCTGAGTGAACCTCTTCTCTGGATTTGCAGATCACTGTTAACTGATTAGTGGGTACCAAACCAAGAATGGTTTCACATATCCGAGTTACTGGGGCTGTATCCACCCAGTACACACACACACACACTCTTCACGTGCAGGTGATAATGAAAAAAAGAACTAGTGTGAAACACAGGTTCAGTATGAAGCCATCAATCATTGTGACATGCAACAATGAAACCACACACTGAACTGTTTCATAGTTGGGAAACTATGAAATTATATGAGAGTTGGAGGGAGGAGGGAAGAAAGCAGAAGGTTTAGCCAAAAGAAACGAACAGATGGTAGATAGTAATAACAGTAATGATGTATAAAGACTAAAATTAAATATTCAATTAAACTTGATATTTAATCTCACTGACATTAATATTGCATTTTAATACACTGAAAAACAACCACTGATGTGTTACTGAATGACAATAAGTTTCTATATCTAGGATAGAAACCTTTAAGTATAATTTGTAAAAATGTGATTTGCAAAAAAAATTAAACTAAAAAAGAAGCTGGAACAGTTTAATCAGATGATTCTGTGTGTGTAGTCTTGTGAGCCACGTTGGAGCTCCAAGGCTCGTGATCTCCTTCACCGCTACTGACCGACCTTGAGGGTCTGTAAAGTTCTCACATTCTCAAGGAAACACACTGACCCACCCCTTGACTAAAGCCAGATCAACACACGCACACACACGTATGCTTGCTTTTGGTCTAGATCTATGGCAGACATTTTTAGAAAAGATCAAAGGTGACATGAATTAAAACTTAACTGCCCTTGAGGGCTTTTAAACAGAGGGGTAAAACGATACAAGAAGCAGAGGGGAGAAAATGGGAAGAAAGGTACACCTAAAGCATTGTCAGAAATGTAAATGGACTTTGATCCAAGAGAGGTCTTTTATAATTTATATAAATATTTCCAAATAATTCTTCAGCCAGCTTGGAGTATGAGAATAATGAGAATATCCTTATATGCCAATCATTTCTAAAAGGAAGATGTCTAAGTTTTCTATATATTTATATCACTTCTCAGCAAAAGGATCATACTTCTGTGATATAAATGTGATTTGTATTTTGATTTGTAAAAGGTTTATGATCTTATGTGATAAAACACAACCAACTCAAGTGTAAAGAATGAAAGACCAAGACCAAGATTTAACCAATATGGAATATCATACAAAAAGGCTGGATTTTCTGAACAGTCAAACAAAGAATGCATCTCAGCATATGATCATCGTTATTAGTGATGGTAAAATTAATGTGAAAATGGCCAATATTTCAGCAAACTATATATATGTTTCATGCTGCCAAGATGTGCCATGTGTCAGTCTTTTTGATAGATACTGTATCCATCTGTTCATCTGCTCATCCAGCCATCAATCATGACACAGATGGCCTTTCAGGAGTCCATGTCAAGACTGATGCCTTCCCTTTGCCCTAGCCATACCACTACCCCCACCTCATTCCCACCCACCAACACCCCTGGTCCCCCACATAACGCACATACATATACACACTCACACCTCCTGCCCCCTGCACCTCCACCAGATGGACTGGTCTCACTATCTCCAGCTCCCAAGACCTACTATCTACTTGGCAAAGATGGGCCATATCGTTAGCCTGTCAGCTTTTAATAAAAAATAAATAAATAAATGAAATGAAATATTTCTTTCTTGAAATGGTTGCAAAGTGCAAGTGCTGGAGTAGCAAATCTGTTTGTCTATAAGGGTCAGTCCACAAAGAGAAGCCCCAAAAGAGAGCTGTCTGCCTTTGGTCCCTGGGGCCTGTCAAGAGGGATAATTGATGATGTTTTCATTACAAGGTGTGGGGTAATGTGGGGGTTGGGGCACAGTATGTGTGTGCATGTGTGTGTGAATGTGTAGTGGGGGTAGGCAGGTTGACTCAGCTGCCTCCCTCTTTGACACCAACCACTCTTGGATTGGTACGGACAAGTCATTGCTTCCAAATGCCCTCGTACAAACACACACTCACACACTAAAGCCATCACACACCCACATTTACACAAACACTGACCCAAAGACAAATGCACACACAAACACACAGCCCAAAGCCAATTCCATTCCCAGAGATAGAGTATCTGAAACTGAATAAAAATGCTGAGAATAAGACTAACTTGTTCTCTTGTTTTCCTCTGCTACTCTGTCTCGTCACAGTGTCACGCCAGGCCTTTGGCAGATCTGTCCATCTGTCTGTCGTCTCTTAGGGCCTCTTTGAAATCCCAATGCAGTGGCGCCTAACATTCTGACTGCCACCAAGATTGAATTAAGACCTAATCGGAGACACCAGGCCACATAGGCCACTATATTACTTTATAGTATCAAGATGGACATCATGCCTTTGTTGTCGTTTATGAATAAATGAATGAAAACGCATAAAAAGTCAGCTGATGTCTTCCTTTTTAGCTTGCTTCCTGATGTCTGTTCAAACCCATTAACAAGGCGTCTTGGTGGCTTAATTGAAATTATTTTTCATGAGAAGCTTAAGTTGTGCAGCATATAACTAAGACAAACAAGTCTAACAACAATCACGAGACCACCATAACCATAAATATGAAAAAATACATTCAATGTCAGTGTCAGTTTTCTGGATTTAATTCAAAGATGTACCTCTGCCATACTGTATTTCTTTCTCTTCTCTGTGTCCTTATCACTATAACGGTGTAAAAAGCCAAAGTGGGCACTAGTTGTAAATATGAAGTATGACAGAACCAGAAGCAAAAATACCATCCCAACAATGGGCTGCTGTGGTGGGTCAGGGCTGCAGTGGGTGACCAGGGTGCTGACATATTCAGGCTCCAGCAATAAACAGATAAAGAATAATGGCATCTGAGGCAAGGGCGAACTCTGACCTCAAACGCTTTTCCCTCCCTTGCCTTCTGTTGTTTAGATGAGGCTTTGAGTATCTGGTTTGTGTTCTCTTAGGTGAGAAGTTCAGGAACTGAAAAGTGTCTAGTTTACCGGGTGCTGCGTTAAAGGTTTGTTGAATTTACATAGTGATTATAATGTTGATTATACACAACTCTGGCCTGTTGTTCCGTTCAATCACAACCTGAGCCAATGCAGGGGAGATAAGGGGGAAATTATCTTGCATCTAATGAGTAGTGTAGCCATCCATCTATCCATCCATTCCTCTCACTCGCCTCCCACCCTGCACACCCAGTCTAGATTGCTCCACCACCCAGGGCCCACGACAGCAAGGCTCCTGGCCTCCTCTGCCAGCACAGAAATGAATTATATCGCTTTTCACACCTGTTTCTGCTCAACCCCCCACTGCAGGCTGCTGTGTTGAGGGTAAAAAAGCATTTCCAAAGGGGGGAGAGCGCTCCCCAAGCTAAGCTACATCTGCGTACGCAAGTGGTTAAATTGGACTCTAATTGTATTAACGGCGGATTATGCCTTCAAGTTGAATTTTTTATACGCTCTCTCTCTGCATTTTACACATTTTAAGAGGAGAAAGGAGGAGGGGGAGAAAGGCAGCTCATTGAGGGTTTGCGGGTTGGCTTCTTTTATGAGCTGCGATCATGGCTGCCCCTCGTTACACTGCATCTGTGTACAAATAGGAGGGGAGGAGAGCCAGAATGAGAGGGTGTTAGTGATAATGTGTATGAGAGTGTGTGTGTCCCACTCTGTGAATATACCAATACGAACACTAAAAATACCAAACCCTCTGCCCTTTCTTTCTGCACACACACGCACCTACTTCAGTTTAGCAGGGCAGCAATCTAAATGGGAATATGGGTAGTGTGTGGAGTGGGGAGGCGGGGGTGAATTCCATCTAATTACTCTATCACATAATTTCACAAATTGCCTTTTCATAGGGGAGTGGAGAGCAGAGCACAGGGCGCGTTGGGGATTTGAGGCCTGAGCTTTCATTTACTACTCATTTCTTGTTAAATTAAACAAGAAAATACCATTTGTGTGGAGGGGAGGGTACGGGTGGGATGTGGGTGTATTCCAACCCCACAATGGGAGGGATGGAAGAAACAGAGATTGGAGAGCAGCTATTTCTTTATTTCAAGATTTGTCTCTTACATAAAGCAATCAGGTGGTTCAGCCAGTTATGAGTTTAGAATTGATTCCGCAATTATTTTGTTAAACACATTTTATAGTTATTTCCAGGGAAAAGTCATTAGCACACTTCAGAGTAATATCTACATGTTTAAACACATCCTTATTGATGTCAAGTACATCCAGGAAGAGAAAAAGCAGATTTCTCTTACAAATATCCCATTTAGTTAGTCAGTAGAATCAACAGAGAGCTAGTAGCTGCAACATATGTTTAATTAAGGATGTCAAATGCAAACAAACATCAAAATGAGATGAGGACACAAGTGGAAAATCCCTCCCCTCTCCTTTATTTTGGTTCCCTACCAAGTTTACAGCTGCATGTCAAGCTGGCAGCGAGTTCGGTCATTGGTGACAGGCGGTAAACGCTAATGTTTTGTAGTCGCTCCAAGTCAGCACAGCCAAATTCTTCCGATGAACTTGTCCCACAAGCATCGTCAACAACATATGAGCTCATTGGGTGTGTTGGAGAGAACTCAGTGAGCTGCAACTGTTGTCATCATCACAAATTCAGTGCCCACTCTCTATCCCTTACTCTACACCTCACACCATAGATACCTCGTCACCATGCATATACCCAAAACACTGCAGCTTTGACCCATGTAAAAACACCAGCAAACTTGGGAATTAGATGTTTTTCTGTTTTCAAATGTTACCCTTTAGACATGAAACAAGACATAGAAAATTAGCATCCTTGATGGATAAAGGAGCAGAGATGCATAAAAGTCTCTAAAACAACCCTGTAAAAACAGCTGTATAAATGCCACCTACCAGCTACCCTGCTGGTGTACTCACAGCGTCAGTGTGCCACCCACCTTCCTTTCCGCTTCAGTACAATGAGAACTCCCGAGGGTCCAAGTGTGAGGGCGAATAACAGAAGGGATTACAGAACACTAAGGTTGGGTATCTAAACTTCTACTATAATCCATTTCTAATTCACCAAATTCTGTTTTGTGATCTCTGTGCACCTGTTTCAAATACTTTATTTATTATTCTTAAGGAACAGCAAACCCTGATTTGCTTATTCAGAATTGTATGGTGCTACAGCATTCTGCACTGAATATGATATGTATATGTCTGTGTGTGCCTAAATGGCATTGTGTCCATCACTGAGGGGGTCAGGCACAGTTAATGATGATGTGTAGATCAGCTATCAGTGCTTATGTTGGTACCAGCAGAGGCAGAGAAGCATACTACCAGTGTGAGAGATACTGTAAATGTTTTTGCATTAGAGGTGCTATGTGTAGCATTCATAAACATAGACATATGGTGATTAAATTAATGGTGACACTGAAGAATAAGCGAATGAAACCACAGCAAGCATTTATCTCACACCAGCGGTATTGTTAATGCCAGTGTTTCCCAAAATTAAGACCACATTTCCCATAAACAAAGAAAATGTTGGCTCCTCTCTGCCTGGGTTTCATTTCTGTTGGCTTCACTGAAGAGAATAAACAAATTGGAAGTGATTTTTCCATCAACCTTTCGGTTTACTTCAGTTTCAATGCAGTCTGAACTGAAAGAGCACCAGCTTTTTTTTTTTTTCTGTTTTGTGTAATAAAGCAAAACAGCCACATGTCCCATTGTGTGCCTGCATGTTTTAGTTCCTCTTTATATTTTGCTCTAGAGAAGGAAAAGGCTGATGGATCCTCCTTATCCCTCTCTTCACCTCCTCACCTTCTTCTCCTTGTCTTTGCTCCCATGACACTCACTTATATCCTTCTCACTGTTTGAGATCTAGGAGAGTAGTAGCTTCCCATAAGCCGTGCTCATGGTGTAATATGACACAGGAGGTGTGTTGCTGGGTGTGTGTTTTCACTAGGCATGTCTGTGTTGAACTGCATTTCCACAGACAGGATGTGTGTACGTTTCAAACACCTTTCCTCTGTGGCCCCGAAGGTTTTGGGAGTGTATGGGTTGAGGTCAGGGAGTTGGAGTATGTGTATATGAGGGTGATGGAGAACTGGTGGTTTATGAAAGAGTTGGTGATAGTCAGATGGGAAGCAGAGAGTACAAAGGAAAAAAGTCTTGAGAGTATATAGTCTATGTACGCATACACACTATACAATCTCTTGATGCATGCTCAATAATCCAGGTAAAAGAATCCCAAAAAGCTGAATCTGTTCATCTGGACATACAGATGAACAGATTCAGCTTTTTGGCACACTATACAATGTTGCCTACATGCCTACAGACAATTGTACATAGTGAAAAAGTTCCTCTGATTTTCCAGTAACTGTTGAAAACCTAAAAATGCACTGAACAACGAATACCATCGACATCAAAGACAAGCTACAAATAAATTAAAGTTGAGCCCATGCAATAGCCATCATCCAACAACCAAATTGCTTTCCTCAACATCATCACTGTTGTGCAATTCAAACCAACACCCACAAAGCCAGAGTGTATCAAGTTCTCCACAAACCCCTGACATAGGCAGAATGTGTGTGACACAAGGTGCGGTGAAGGCGTTTTAAAACATTTTTCCTTAGCATAGCTGTGTATTCAAATTGTAATGAAAAATGTGACTAAAGACGTAAACTGTCACACAAAGAAGCAGTTTCACTTTATGTATTTTTTTTTTATTTGATTTTTAATATTTTTTTAAAAGGCTAGCCTTAGGGTGTAGAACTAGCCTAATATTCAGCCTGAGTTGCTATATTGTGCTCAATTCATACATTATCTGAATCAATTCAAAAACAGATGTGGGAGGTGAGGTCTCAAACCAAGTTAAGAAAAATGTATTAACTATTTGCCTACTGAAAACATATTAGAGCGACTTTTCACGTCAAGATTTTTTCAGGCTATTCAAAACTGACAGGCATTGGCTGTCATTTTAAGAATGGTAGAAATAAAAACAGCAAAGCTTCTCATCCTTGGCAATGATTTCTGCACAGAATAATACAGGTAACTTTTTCATATGCACTAATAGGGACTAAGAAGACTATCATTACTCTGACTCAGTAAGCTGTACAAACACTAAGCTCAAGCAGGGCATAAGTGACTCTTTTACAGAGTAAAATAATACTGAAGAGTTTCCACTGATTTCATGAGAGACCATGTGAACTACAGTATAATGTTCTTGAACTAGACATGGAAACAGGTTAATATTCAATCTCTTCCTTCAATAATTAGGCGAATCGATTCAGCTTGAAATAACTCAAAATTGTGTTTACTAAGGGAGCATTGAGCTCACTGTTGGTTCCATCCTAACACTCACATTGGTATCCTGCAGTGTCTAAATACATTTTTCCCCACACTAGTTCCCCACAAACAATTTGTGATGCTGTCAGATGGTGTTAACGGCATTTGTATTCTCTGCTATAATTGAGGAAAAATGGAGCCAAACCACAGGCCTTTGCAACATCCCAGGCATCTGTTAAATAATGACAGATTTGTTTTTAATAAGGTTCATCTATGTAGCTGCAGTTATGGCCATGGGCATCTCTCCTTGGCTTCAACCTTATTCAGTTTCAGCAGATGAGGAGCGAGAACGCAGGCTGCAGAGATTGCCAGCAGATTACGCAGGCCTCTGTCTTTGAAGTGTGCACCGTACGAACAAGGATACACTATGGAGAAGAGGGGCTCTGGTGGTATGTGTGTGTGAGTGGCTCAGTGTGTTCTTTTGAGTAGTGCAGAAAGACAGAAAATGTCTGTGTGTCTATGTGTGAGTATAACAGTACAGACAGCCCGTGGCTGTAAAATGAAGTTCAGTGTGCACTCGTGATATGAAACAGAGTGAACGAATGGCGTTTTGTTGAACTCACTGTTAGGTGCTGGAAGAGCCATGCTCTCATGATGTTGGTGGCCACCTTAGGGAAAATCCCTCTCTTCTTGTTATGTTTCTTCTCTTTATCCGGGTCATCATCATCCCCTGTGCTCGGTGAAGCCACACTGTTGTCCAGACCATCACCTGTCACATGACAAGAAACAGGAAGAGACAGTTGAGATCAGACACACAGTTTGTTTACTTCCTGCATTTGCTGCGCCTCTGTGTTCAAAGGGAATAAATACGATTTCGAAGGAATTCTGGAGGGCTTTGTATGCACAGAAGGATGGAATAGAGACACAACAATGGCAAGAAGAGAATGGCTGGAAAACAGCACCTCATAAATGCATTCATTTTTAATACATTTATAAATAACCCTCCCTTTCATTTTTCTTCCCCCCGTCACTTGAAAACAGAGCAAGCACTCGCATCTTCCTGGGAGAAAGAGAGGGAGAAGGGGAGCACAAAGGACTTGTAAGGTCGCATTTCCCCACTCTCCCATCCAAGCCCACGCAGAATTGAAAATGACAGAGAGATTTAGTCTTTATTATCCTGAGGGGAAAACAGTTATTGAAGCGTTGCCCCAGCGCATTCTGCCATTTTACCTGAGGTGGAAAGAGTAACACGGCACTACAAAAGGCAAGGTTGCGAGGAGGGGGAAGGCAGAAAATAAAAGGAAAATAGGTGGAAAAAAGGAAGTCAGAGGCACATACAGAGCTAACAAAGCTAACTGCTTTTCATAACAATGGCGTCATGGCTGCTTACAGCAACCTGTAGGGCTTCGATAAGACTCTATTAAGGCCAGTTAACCTCACCTAAGGGGAACACTGAGACAGCTCAGAGTATTTGAGCACTGAGAGAAAGAGAGAAAGGAAGGCGCTCCATGGGCCTTTTCTCTGCATTCAGACTCAACAACATGAACCCATACTCACACACACAAGCACACATTGCACATATTCAAAACCACCCAATTATGGTACGTTTTCTATACAGCTCCAGTGGAGAGAAAGGGCCTCTTCCCATCTGTGGCTGTGAAAAGCCTAATTGTTATTATCATTATTCAAAAATGTGAGCCACCCTCAATGAAGATGATAATCATAAAAGAAACATGAGGCGAGGTAAACAAGTGGCACCTTCACCGCTAAGCATTTCAGAGGCAAATAACTGACTTTTGTCCTGTATCACCTCTCTCGACTGGAAGTGAGAGGAAGTAAAG
>VUQS01000565.1:9432-24642 GCA_015108495.1 Heterochromis multidens | reverse complement strand
GTAATAACTACATAAATTGGTAAAAAGTGCAATAAACCACAAAAAATATTTGAAAAACTTGAAAAACGTTATGTTTTACACATATTTTTGTAGCTACAGAAATGTCAAAGCTGTATCCCTCAAAACTGTAACAGAAAAACAGTTGCACGAAGTCCTTTTAAACCACAGGACATCTATTGTGAGTCAGGGTTTTTTTTTTTTTATAGATACAGTCATTTCTATAAACCTTAGCGAACATGTAAAAAATGTATTTTGTGCACAATTTGCAAAAAGACAGCAATTTACATCAAGATAAACTATTTCTAATAGTGCAATCACAGTTCATAGTGTCCCAGGAACTTATATTCAGAAAGATATAAGGTCAAAACTTACTGTTCAATAGCACCAGTGGCGATTTGATAGGATTTGAGCATAAAAACTATATTACACGCGAAAATGACGTCACTTCCTGTTTTCGCGGGTAGTATGCGAATGGGATCGCCAGTGCTCCCGTCGGTATTAACGGGTTAAAGACTGGCAGGTACAGCTGTTTTCGACCAAATTGTTGTCACCAGTACGTTTCTCAGTACTCATATACTCCAGTCAGTGATACGTTTTCTCATGTTTTCCCAAGTCCCCGGCCTGAAGCTCGTGCTAAAGTACCTATCTGGAAATCGGGTCTTGCTCTGTTGGAGTTTTCCAGCTGCACCTGCTCCACTAACCGACTTCAACCTTCTGAACACAAAGCTATAGACTTACCTGTTTGCCCACTCTCCACCGAATCGGCCTTGGTCTCTCTGGAATACAGCCTGCTCTCACTCAGCCTCCACGGAGTCCTGGTTCTGGAAAACTTCAAGTAAGAGTTCTGAATCCTCTCACAATTGTTTCCATTTTTAATCACTCCTGACTTGCTGCTTATACACCTGTTGTCCTCTTCTACTGAAACCTTGGTCCAGTCCCCATCAGAGGAACCATCTCCCAAGTCATTTTCCAATTATTCTGTTGTGATTTCAGTAACCTGTTCAATAAATCACTTTTACATGCTGTCAGTCGTTTGTCTGCTCCTTGGATTCAGATTGCACTTAACCATCACACAGAGGTTTATATTATAATTTACTAATCAGGCTTTACAACTCTGAAAACTTTACATCATGACCATCTTCAAAAAATGCAGTTTAAACAGTAGAAATCTAGCTGTAAGTCTATTTCCACATCTTTTCATATTTACCAGATAACATCACAATGCCTTGTGGTAAAAATGGCTGACTATTTTGTGTTTGCTGTTTGGTCCTTTTTATCTACATCTCTGCTGTTTTTACAAATGGTCCTTTGAGTTCTTTTTTTTTCAGCAGGATTTCTGTCAGCCTGAAACTCTCAGAAACTCAGCTGTTAATACAACATGAGGTAAACCCTTCTGTTTTTTAAGCTTGAAATGTTGCTGTTGTCAAAATGAGCTCCCTTTAGCTTATGTGAATTTTAAGTCATAGACCACAGGCTAATAAAATGCTAGAACTTTAATCTCCAAAAATTAAGCACCTTATTGAACAGTCTTTATTATGTATTGATTAGATGGGCTTTTTTCAGCCCCTCCCTTATCAACATGAGGTCACCAGAGCGAATGGCTCTGCATATTTGATTCGGCAGATTTTTACACCTGATGTCTTTCCTGACACAACCTCCCAAGGGATTTGTGTGTCTTCCTGGTCTCTGATCAGGGATCTTTCACATGTTAGGCAAATGTGTAACCCACTACACTTTGGAGCCGCATGTACTGATCAGATAATTCCAATATAAATGGCCACCACCAAGAGCAAAGATGAGGCCAAGCAGACAGTGATCGCCTACAGCTGTCTTTGTCAGCATCCGCCTGCCCTGTAACTCTTTCCCCCTTGGACACCTACTAAGGATAACCCTTGTTTCTCTTTTCTGAACTGAGTGGTTTTTGTCATATTTCAGACCTGCTACCAGAACACAATGATTGGGTGTGCATCAGAAATTAGTGAGGGTGATCTCTGCCTATACAGCTTACTAGGGCTGCCATTAGAAAAATCCAGAACCTATTCATCAAACCACGTTTTTATTGATATATACTGAGGTGTCAAAACTTGTCATTAAGGGTACAGGGAAGGTTGTCAAATGTCATCTTTATGGGGGAAAGAGTTAAAGCAGCCATGCTCCTAACTTTAATCCATAATACAGTTCAAAAAGGTGAGTTATGAAAAATTTCCCTCCTGTACAGTTGTCATGAAAGGGAAATAAAATATAGAGACAGAGGAAACTGTTTTTTGCACCAGGCTGTAAACATGTTTTTTAAATGCCGTTAATCTGGCTGTTTTAACATGGAAGTCTTTCGGGATTGACTTTCTTTTGGAGCCAGCCTCAAGTGGCTGTAGAAGGAACTGGCAGGGACACTGCTGTCATTTCCATGCTGCTCTCGTTTTTCAGCCCCAGAGACTGCCACTTGGATGTAATGTGCATATTAAAATACCCATACTCTTTGTAATTTCCACAAATCAAATCTGCAAAAAAAGCTGTAATTTGATCAAATTTAGTCTTTAGATCAGCAGTTATAAATCATATAATACTATATAATGTGAGTGTTACACTAAAAGGAGAGTTTCTTTGCCAGCCAATCTCAAGTGCAACTAGAAAATGAAGAAAAGTTTTTAATTAAGAAAAAGCTCCAAGAAGGCGGCACCGGGCTAGGCAGTGACAATGAGATTTAGAATAATTTTCATTGTCCATTAATCTGTCAATATTTATATGATCTAAGGTAACATCTTAAGATGATTTCAGAAAAAAAATATACTCAGTTTATAATAGTTTACAATGAAATTAAACAAAGAGAGTGCAAATTAATGCACTTAAGAAGCCCAAAATGACACATTGGAACTTTTGGAACACATGACATATATAGACAACATCAAAAATTGCTTTTTTGTGACTTTGTTATTTGAGATTCAAATTAAAAAAAGAAACCTCCACCTCTTGGTCATATGAACCCTTTTTGTTTGGTGCAAAAATACAAAATCATCCGGCGTAAAGCAAAGCTTGTTATTCTTATTGTACCAAAGATGACATTTTAGAAATGAGGCGCTTGTATTTAACAACTGTATGTACATATGCTGATGAGTCAGTTTGAATTGTAGTCACAGTGAGTGGGTAATGTGGAATAAAGTGATGTTATTATAGTCATCTATGCTGTAATTATGACCTTTTTTTTATTTTAACCTAAATGTACTGCAGGTATGAAAATCTCTAAAATGATCCAAGCATTTCTTGGTTTAGTCACACAGGAAACTGCCTGGAGGACTGTCAAGAAAATAATCTCTCCTTAATATTCCACTCCTTAATGCTGTCTTTCTCATAAGTCACATCTGGTTGTATGTAATCCCTCTTCCATAGAGTTCATCTAGGCTCATTTTAACCTCAAATCAACTGCAGAAATTAAACATTTACACCTGAATTGCATCCACATAGATTTTGTGGAGTGATATATGCTCACTATAAATTAACTCATTAAATGAATGCTGTTAAAGTTAAGGGTGGATTGTGTACAGAGAGGGAAGGGGCGCAAGTGATAGGAGAAGGTGCAGTGTTGATTCAAATATGGTTGTTACATGGTCTAGGTTTTGAGAACCTTCTCTAGGAATTATTCATTTCTGCATTAGATATAACATTATCATCAACCCACAGCTGAACACAGTGTCACTGTTCAGTTTGCCAATGTGAGCTATGTTACTGCTGAAAATTGGTTGGAGATTATTAATATTCTCAAATAAGACAAACGTTTCACTTTCCAGACCATCCTCAGGGCAAGGCATGAAATAATTATGGCTTCTTGGCCTACTGGTTTAGCTCACTAGGTTGAGCAGGTGATCCATATTCTGTAAGGCTATCACAGAGACCTGGGTTTGAATCCACCCTGTGGCCTTTTGCTCCCTCTCTTTCTTTCATCTTTCCTGTCTTCTCTCCACTGTCCTATTGCAATAAAGGCTAAAACGCCCTAAAAAATCATTATTATGTTTTCTCAAAGTTGCTGGTGGGTATTAGTTAACCACAAGGTTTTCTTTGGTAGTGCTGTGTGGCATGCTGGATTATAGTAAGTTGCTCCCAACTTATTTATTATTATTATTATTATTATTATTATTATTATTATTATTATTATTATTATTTTAACCCAAACCACAATCTTTTTGTAACCCTAACCAAGAATCACCTGCAAAACACAACAGGTTCAAACAGCATGTAAACTATCATCTCCTGCCTGATAAACCTACAACTTTTACATTACCAAGCAAGCAGTGACTGTAGAAAACTGACTTTTATCCAATTATTGGTACCAACACCAAAAGACAGTTTGGGCAAAATGGTGATTGGCATATGCTAAAATGATGTTATGTGACATCTCATCCTGGTATGAGAATGCAGTGGCAGTTCATGTATAGCGACTCACCAACAAAAGGTCAACATACTACCATTCATAAAAATGCAAGCTTGATATGAAAAGAAGTTCAGTAGTTCAGATGCCAACCCAAAGACAACCAATCACACTTGTTTCGATTCCCTCTGGAAACAGAAGCAGAACTGTCAGCGATGTGGTACAGCAGATTTATGAAACGCTTTGTTTTGCAAAACTAAATTCAAATTCAAATTTATTTGTATAGTACATTTAAAACAACCACAGTTGACCAAAGTACTTCACAGTCAGCAAAAAAAACCATTACAAGATGTCAAGGTTTATCTCGAGTTAAAGGCCAGGGAGTAGAAATGAGTCTTAAGCAAAGGCTTAAAAGTAGAAACAGTTCGGGCAGTTCTAATATGAAATGGTAGGGCATTCCAGAGACGCGGAGCAACAATTGAAAAAGTCACCTCTATATACCTTTAAGTCTAGATCTTGGAATATTGAGGATCAACTGATTAGCAGACCTCAGTGTTCTAACAGGAGTGTGAACATGAATAAGATCAGACAAATACAGTGGCCCCATGCCATTCAGAATTTTTAAAAATATCAATAAAATCTTAAAATTAATCCTAAAATTGACAGGAAGTCAATGAAGTGAAGGTAAAACTGGAGATATATGTTCATGTTTTCTCATCCCAGTTAAAAGTTGAGCAACAGCGTTCTGTACCAGCTGAAGCTGACAAAGCGATGACTGTGGTAAGCCTACATACAAAGAATTAAAGCACTAAAGCTTGAGTAATCAAATGTATAATCACCAAAGCGCTAGTTTTTCTTGAAGATGATGTACAACCCTAATAACAACACTAACATAGTTACAAAGTTGATTTGGATGAATCAATTGAGAATCGTATAAGATATAGAAAGCAGTTCTTAGGTAAATTACCCACCCCTTGTTAGGATGCTAACATTTTAACATTTTCTGATTAGATTGTACCAACAAGGACAGTTGAAGCTATAGAGGGAAAGTTAAGGAATCACCCACATTTATTAGTTCATCCTGAGATGGAAAGAAACGTGTACCAAATTTACCAGTGGTATAAACTTCAAGGTAGAACTAGAGAAAAGGTCAAGTGCTATTATGTTTGATCATGTCTGTTCAAAAATTTGAGAAAGCCCATTTGGCAGTCATATAAATGTTTCACTGAATAAATGACAAATGCAACCTAACAGTTGGCCAGATGAACTCAGAGAAGGACTAAAGTCAATAGGATTCATCCTCAGCGGCAGCATGGATGTCTGAGACATGGTGATCCATCGCATTGCACTAGTGAAGAGAAAAAAAAAAAAAATGCCATGATAGCAACAGTCAAAAAGTTGATCTGACTGAACATTCTTGGAAACATGTTGCTTGTGTGACTAAAAATCTACTTAAAGCTGGATAAATATGACAAAGTGTTAAGGGGAGGATTTGTCAGTGTGTACTGTTTGTCATGTGGTTCCACTTTTATTCATGACACCTTATTTCAACTGCAAAAGATGCAAAAATATCACAAATCCATTTTTCTATTCATTAAAAAAAAAGAGAGATGTAGAACATTATGGTCTATCTTTTGAAAGAAAGAAGGGAGAAATTCAAGAAATCCTGTACTCTAAGTGTGATTTTCTAGTAACTGATAGCATAGAACACTGATAAAATATCAAAATGCAGTAATACATTTTCAGTAAATAGTAGCCACTGCTAAGCTACTACCCAATACTGTTTTATACTGTTATTTTAGGTATCTGAGCCAGATGTGCCTTTGAAATGTTTTTATAGTTACTTGAACATGTAAATGTTGTAACATTATGTAAAATATGCTTTGCTAAAACCTTAATGTAATAAAACATTATTCTAAACAATTAAAAAGTCCACAAAAACACTTGTGTAACATTATGCGGTACTAACATTAACTCTTGGAGACTTTAAATATTTGTCATCCATTTGGCTCTCGGCCTCACACTTTGTGCCTCTGACAAAGCCATTTCTACTCATTGATGCCATAATGTCATTCAGGAGAGTTGCTCAGTCACTTATGATGTCATAATAGCAGCAGTGATTGATTTTTGCCATAGAGTCATAGATGCTGTAATTGGTCCCAAGAATAAATCTCCAAAGTGGGCTCATTAATTAAGACGAAGCGCAATGACTCAGCTAGAATTTAATGGCTTGGCGAATCAAGCCCCAAAGAACAGTTGAATACATTTTGAATACTTGAAGAGCATTTGATTTATGTCAACTTCATACAGGTGACACATTTGCTGTTGTAGCAATTTAAGGGTCTGACAAAAGAAACAAACACACTTCAATCATCTGAATTCTAGAGAAATTTGACTTTGGCTCAGATGTCAAGAATGTAATCCAGGAATGCCTTCAGATGCTTATGTTAAATCTCTTACTTTTGTCTTTTACTTTTTGTACATGGCCCTGAGAACTCTACTGCAACCATAGACCATAGATCATCATTAAGTTGCTATTAGGCCTCAAAGAGAGTATCAATTTCAAGCTCCAAATGTGGTCAATTCTGGCTCCAAAAACAAGCTGGCAACAGCTTGTCCACAAACCATAGGTGGCCATGTCCATTTCTCTCTTTCTTTCAGTTTGAGAAAGAATGCAAAATAACACAACAGAAAAATCTTCACCAATTTGACAAAATGGACACAGCACTAAACAAACACACACACACACAGTTTGTTTGAGTCATTAATAAAAAAAATAATACTTCATTGCTGTGGATATGTGGAATATAGAAAGTAATACAATTTCAAAGTCCATATATCTAAACTCCAAATGAATTCAGAATAAGGAATTAGAATACAAGTATTTGGGCTGTGTAGGCTGACCAGCTCTCTCTGCATGACCTGCACCACTTTTGTTCTCAACCTGAAAGAGACTTCTAGGCATTTCTTCTGAAATCACTTGTATGTTATTCAAAGGTTGTACATGTAAGATTTTGAACATTACTATAGCACAAACAACTATTTGCTATCTAAGGAGATAGTGACATTTGAAACTGTTGTCTATACATGTCAGTCTGCCTTAGTTTGCTAAATGTAGCATGTCAAGTAAATCTGATTATTTTACAATTTTAGTTTGGTAATACTTGATTTTTTATTTTTATGGTTGTAAATAAAACATAAAGAGGGGCCAAGGGAAGGCAATGCACCCTTTTATTTTTAGTTATGGTGGTGCAGTCATTTGCACTGACACCTGAAAGTAAGAAGGGTCTGGGTTTGAACCTCCTGGTTTAGTATGTGAAGTTTTGTTCTTTCTGTGCCTACATGGGTTTCTTCTGGGTATTTTCTAAACATGTCTTTCGAGAGTGCATGTCTTTTAAATTACTTGCAGGTATGTATTTAAGAGTTTTTCATTGTGTCCAGGATGTGCACCGCCTATTGCACCTGTATCATTTGGGACAGTATCCAGTTGGATAAGTAGTTCTAAATATATGGATGGGGACTGTGGATGCCAAACACAGCTGGAGACAACTGAATACTGGACAAATATAACTCCATATTTCCATTTCTTTAGTTGAATCTATGAAAAATGCCAAAGATAACACAGTTTGACTGACATAAAACAGAATTTTTGCACTAACAATGTGATTCCCAAAGAGGTATTAGCTGAAAATTTGGCATTCCTCAGCATGGTGTGTAGTGTGTCCTTAAATAATTTGAGGAAACTGGACAAAAGAAGTAGCAGGCCTAAAAACTATGTACAGCAGTATCTGAAAGTCAATAGGAAAAGAGAGATACATCTGGCACTTCAGATGTATCGCTCAGTTGATCCATTTACTGTTCACCAAAGTCTCATCAGAAATTATCTCAGTGGAAGGGTGGCTGTCAAGAAGCCATTCTTAAGGAAGGGAAAAAGGAGAAAAGGCTGAGGTATGCCAAATTACACATGAACTGGACTGAAAACCAGTGACAACACGTCTTATGGAGTGATGAGAGGTAGAACATGGAGTATCTAAGCCATCATGTTTTGGGGCTGCAGTTCAGCCAGTGGTGTTGGGGATCTTGTTAAACTTGATGGAATTATGAATGCAGTGCCATCTGGAAAGTGCCTGATTGGCAAAAATTTGATTTTTTTGTCTGCATGTTTCAATAAATCGATACACCTATTTCCCATTTTCCTAGGGGTGGTTCAAGACTTTTGCACATTACTTTATATCATTTTAAAATGTCAGTGTTGTGTTTGTTGCAAAAAATGATAACACATCTGCTGTCAGTGACGAGCGGTTCTCAGGGATTCAGGACATTCAGGGATTTCCACCTCTTCTTAGAATATGTACCAAAAGGTTGATAGATTGTCATTATTTGTCATCAATTTTAGTATGTAGTTTGGGTTAGAGTGGGAGCTGACTTAATAACTTTTAAAGGATGACATTCAGGTTTAACTGAGTCTTATAGACTTTTATAGATGTTTTTTTTTGTTTTTTTTAATTCAGGAAACGCATTCCAAACACAAAGTGAAATTACACACTAGTGTCACAAAGATGGGGACTGTCCATAAGCATGTCTAGAGGTGGAATTCAATTATTTTTCAAAGAGAACAAAAGATTTTAAGAAAAAGGAGAACTTCATTACACTGTGCTCTGTGAAATAATACAGTACACAGCAAATTCTCTGAAGTCATGAAATTTACAGTTTATGAATTCTGGCACATCCTTTGTTCTGATTAGGGCCTCAGAACACTGTTTATTTATAAAAGAGGCAGGACTGCTCAGTAAAAGCAGATGTGTGAAGAAGAAGTATTTGCACTTATTAGAGAAAGTTTTCCATGCCAATCCATTGTGCAAAAGGAATTCAGCTTCTCATACATTAATAACATGCAATGCAAAGATTGAAATGGATAAATTAAACAATGTCACCACTTCAGTCCCTGAATGCTTATTGGTTGCAGTGTAGCTCATTGCCTTGCCTGATGCAAGTTCATCCGGTTTAAAGTGAAACACCAATGTGTTTGTTTTGGCCTAAATTTAGAACTTATGAGTGTCAGTGATGATTCTCTCAGTGACCTCTTGTCACTGAGTCCAACCCAGAACAAAGGATATGCTGAGAATCTTCCCCATTTTGTCTTTCTATACATGAATGCTACCAGTTTAATGAAGAGACAACTTTCATAAACAAGTCTTGTAACTGTAAGCAGCGTGGAATGAGATATTTCAAGTAACAAGATCTTACAAATCCTAGTCTCTATCTATGCTTTCAGACACCTGTTTCTAAGGTGATCCTTTGTTGCTTACTATGACTCTCTTTCCAGCCATTATCCCACTGAACACAAGAGTGAAAGACAGATTTATGCCCTGGACTGAGCCTCCTGAGGCTGAGGATGTGCAGGGACTTAAAAGAAAACCAGAAGTCAGACTCTTCTTGTTCTAAGCTAGGGAATGGGAATGGTTTGTTACAAGGTAGACCCTGCTCTGTTAGATAAAACACCTAATTCACAGCCCAAAACATCCCTACAAATACATTCACGTGAGCGTCAAAAATGTTGAAGTGTTAATATTTTGCTCATCAATCACCCAGATCACAATACCTCTATCTACTGTGTGAGCTGCCACCTGTGGATCCTTTAGTGAATCCTTCTGTGATGGGAAAAGATTCTTCTCTCACTTCATCTGCACACAGGAAATGTGATATTACCTCTTTTATTAAAATAGAAAATAGATTTTTTTTAAATAGTGGTTTTTAATATTTTGGAGACAATTGGTCTTATTATAATTTAAGCATGGGGCTGGCTCTTATGTAATCAAATTATCTGTGATATTTGTACCCTAAAAATAAAGTTAAAACCAACCCACTGTGAGACAAAATGGACTAAATGAATACCAAAACCTCCTGGTCAAAGAGTGTTGTTCTAACTCTACATCATCTTTCATTCACTTTGTAAGCATATGACAGCCTGTCTTTCTCTGGTCAGGTGTCTGATTTAACCACAAGGTGTGTGTTTGATCATCAAAAGTGGCAGCTGGCTCCCAGGGGTGCTGCTGAAATCAGCTGTGCCTGGGGCTTCCTGTTGGCTCAGTGCTATGACAATACACAGTCCTCTCATGAATGCGTCACATCAAACAGAGCCTTTTGTTGTATGTTATTATGGGATGTAATACGTGAAGTGCATGAGAGCTGTCACTCATGGCTTTGGACTGAAGCTTCAGAGGTGAGAACAGTATTTGAGTGAAAAGCAGCCTGAGAACCTGGATTAAGTCAAAGTGAGTTTCTTCTTCTTGAGGTCTGTTAATGAAACAGGTGACTCTGATCCCCAAACCTGGTTTGTATCCTTCATCTATGACACAGAGCTATGTTTTTTCTGTCAGTGTTATTACAGATCAAATCACAGTGGTTTCAAATTCTTACATATGCTGGTTCAATATGTTGTCCTTTATCTGATATTTACTTGTTGTGGTAATAAAACCAAGCATAGAGTCCATAATGTGGCCACAATATCTGTCTTGACTACTGCTTGAAGAACATGAACAGAAAGTGAAACCTCTTGTAAAATATTGACTGACCAACAAACCAGGCAGAATCATCCCCACAATCAGTCCCACATTGGTGTCTGTAGAAATAAATGAACTTGAACTTGATAATGATATTAAGTTTGATTCAAAAGGTAATTAAATCTTCATTATTTAAGTTGTTTCTATATTTTTATGGTGCATTTTTACATATTAATTCATTCAGATTCCCCCACAGCACTTCCTGGGTCATGTAGTGTTTGATTGTAAAAGTACCATAAATAGTAGGGCTGTCTCCAGTGCTGATATTTACATACATTTCAATACAAAAATTCTGAAAACTAGATGGGTTTTTTTTCTGTGTTTCTGAAGGTCATTCATAGCTGTTCTTTGGACATTGGCTACTCTTTCACTTGTTTTTCAGTCCAGTCAGTCCAGTTTCAGAGAAACCTATTTGTATTTATTAAGCCACTGACTTGGCACTGGTGGCTGTTATGAGGCTATTCTTAAGAAAAGGAAACAGGGAGGAAAAGATGAGGTATCCCAAATTACACAAGAAATGGACTCAAAATCAGTGGTAACAGTTCTTTATCAAGTGACATATTTGAAATTTTTGGTTCAAATCATTGCCAATATGTACAGAGGAGGTCAGGAGAGTGGTACAACAGTGTTATTGTCAAAACAGATGGACTTATGAGCACAAAAAAAACCACCATCAGATTTTGGTCCACCATGCAATAGCATCTGGAAAGCATCTGATTGGCAGTGACTTCATTTTTCAGCATGACAATGATCCCAAACACACTGCCAATGCAGTAAAAGCATACCTAGATGGAAAAACACACAATAGAGAACTATCAGTCAGATGAGACTGGAAGGAACTGGGTTTGATAGGAGCCCATCATCTCATTTTTGACCAGGGCCCCTCCAAAAGTAGATTAATCAGGTTTTAATGCTCCTTAAAGTGATGAAAACAATGGTTACTGAACAGGTCTCCAGGAGAATGAAACTAAAAAAATTAAACATGCAATGACATTTTTTTTGGCCACTTAGGGGCATTTTAAACCAGCTGTGTGCCAAACCTTGATATAACCACCTTTTGGGCGGTGTGGAACTTTTTACCTTATCTGCTACACATCCAGCACTTAGCCATCTGGTGAATGCAAGCCACTTTCCTTTAGCTGTATTTTAGGTCTCTCCCAAATCCTGAGGGAAATGTCTGCTAAATCCTCCACTATGTTCACCAGCCACTCACTTACTATGTGTGTCTGTTCTGTGGTGCTGAGTGGGTCATGTCCAGTAGGTTTTAGAGCATTTTCGCTGAAAAAACATCTGCCTGATGCAGCGGAAAATGATGCTATGACAGTCAGTGAATCAAAATGGTAAAAGTGTGAGCTAATCTATGAGCTAAAGCTCTGTAAAACTGACTGGAGCTGCAGAGGTGGGTCATGATTCCTCTGCCTAGGAGGCAGAAACCCACCAATTTACTTTCAGTGACGCTTCTTTGTTTATTGTATGTCCATCAGCAAGGTTACGCAACAGTGTTTTGGATCGTTTAAGGCTTGATCGGTGTTCTTTTAATTACATGCTATTGGAGAACTTTCTTTCTTCCTCTGCAATTCAGTTGGAAAATTAGCACCACCAGCACTTTATCTCAACAAACCAACTCCACCAAACTTGGATGTCAATGCAGCCCTCATGTCGAATGTATTGGCATATATCAATGTGCATTCTCTGTCAATATTTGTAATATAAAAGATGTTAGGACTGACAAAGGAACATACAGTGAAGCAGTGGAGCCTAATTTCTGCTTATAATTAGAGAATTATTGATTGATGAACAGAGCTACCCCGTTTTCATCTAGTTGGCCATGTCTGTTGTCTGGCCAATCAGCTGCATGCATGAATAACCTTTTCAGTCTCTGAATGAGAGGAACAGCTTTAACCTAAGTTGAAATAACTAGATTTGACAACAGTATTTTTTAGCTTATCAAAAGTGAGTGTTGTCAAAGATCACTCCCAGGTTCTTTGGAAAGGATTTTGTGTGGATTCTTAAAGGGAGAAGACTGCCACTGAATTCTGTTGCTTTAAATGAAGAAAATTCGGTTCCGGCCATGTTTTAACATCCTTCAGGTCTTTAGCAGTTACATTGTTGTGTGAGACATCTGCATAAAAGTGAAATGGTGTTGTATGTTTTTTAAAGGTTAAAGCTGAGGGAAGCATGCGCCTCAAAAAAACACCTGGGTTATGAATGGACCCTTGATGAACCCCACATGTAAGCAGAGCTGATGAAAATGATGTGTCCCCCAGCCTAATTGAAACGCTTCTGTCAGTTAAATAAAATTTAAACTATTTCAGGGCAATTACTTCAATTCCAACACAGTGACCCATCTGTGAGATAAGGCTACAGTGATCCATAGCATCAAAGGCAGCACTGATGTCTAAAAACACTCAAATGGTAGAATCCTCTGAGTCAGTAATCAATAAAAGGTTATTTAAACTTTTAAAAGTGCAGTTTCAGTGCTATGAAGTGCTTTAAAATACTGAATCAGTGTATAAACTCAATCAGTTCTGAAGCTGCCTCTCTTCACAGTTCACAGTTAAACTGTTGTTCAGCATTATTTTTAGCTCCAACTCCAACATGATCTGCTCAACTCTGCTTTTTAAGGTACATAAAAAAAAAAAGCTCCACACAGCATGTAATTAAATTGGGACCCAAACATGCAAAACATGTTAGCTGAAGTAGAATACACTGCAGGTCATTTGCTTTGGAACATTTTATTTTGAAATTTTTTCTAGTGAGAGTGATGAAAGAGCCCAGAACCTGCTGGAGATGTGTTAAAAATGTAAATTAATTTATAGTTTTACTATGAACATAAATTTTAAAAAATTCCAATAAAAAAAGTTAAAACAATTACATATGCTGCCAATTACAGTTCTTAACTTGGTATTGGCCAGAATCACACTTAAAAGAAAATTAAATTAAATAAAAAAAAATCAGACAAATAAATTGCAGTTGGTTCATCTTGTAACTAGTTTTAGTTCAAACAAAATACAAACACTGCAGAGAAACACACAGAGAGAAAAAAAGACACAGATTTCAAACCTCGTGAGCTTCTGACTACGGGCTTTCTGCACATGCCCTTTGTTTTGATGTACAGGTATTGGAAAGTAAGTATCTTCTCTTCCCAATAATGGCTGCTTCCAACCTGAACTTGTTTGTTAAACAGTAATTAAATTATTAATTTATTAGTAATTGAA
Source organism: Heterochromis multidens (assembly GCA_015108495.1). NCBI lineage: Eukaryota > Metazoa > Chordata > Actinopteri > Cichliformes > Cichlidae > Heterochromis > Heterochromis multidens. The sequence continues at coordinate 10,501 of VUQS01000565.1, read as the reverse complement.
TTGAAATAATTTACAAATAACATTCAGTGTAAACAGTTGACTCCTAAATCTACATATAAATACTGAAGAATAAAAAGCTGTCCTAGTACTCACACTAGCTTTATCTTTGTTAACTTTAATTCAGTTGGTTGATAAATATAACAAAAAAGAAAAGAGTGAACTTCTTACCTCATGCGATGTCTGATCGGGCAAACAAAATGAGTGTGCATGTGTGTGTGTGGGAACCACCTTGATCTAAGCATGAATGACATGTCGAATCTTAAGGTGTTTTTAATCAAAGTAGGTTCAAGGTGGCCACATAGAGCACACAGCGGAGTGCAGATCAATTCAGCCATGAATATTTACTACAGAAACAACATCACATTCATCAGACCTCAGAGCAGAGTGACCCAGCTGAGTTCTTGATTATTCAAATATGATATACGAGTAATAGCGGGCATACTTCTCAAAGGTCTCAGTAATGTCTCCGTGAGTCTGAACTTTATTGCAAGAATAAATTTCTCACTGGAGTCCTGAGCTGAAAAGAATCTTTGTGCCAATACAGATGCAGCTACAATGAATTTGAGGTCATTTGGGAGTGAAGGAGTTTGGTCTCCTCGCTGCTGGCAGCCTGTTGATGACTTTGTTTTGTTCTTGGTGATTTTCGGGAGACATATGGTGCGTGTTATGGTCTAGACCTGTTTCTCCAGACCCATCAGCAGTGCTGAGATCAAACAGCAAGCCAAGAAGAACTCATTCTACTGTGAAAGACTCCACTCTCTGCTCTAATTCCTGTTTGTGAGCTGTGAGGGAAAGCAGATCAGTATGTAGCTATCTGTGAAAGTCACTCCATCAGTCAGCGCTGCTCCTGAGGGACACATTCTGGGCTGTACGTGTATAGAGTGGACTGCAGCATGTGAAACATATGTTATTGCACTCAAGTGTGGGTGTGAATATGTATGACCAGTGTAATGTGAATATCAGAAAAGAAGCAGAGTGCGTCCGTGTGTGCGTATCATGTTAACATTAGAGGCGTACCCCGCTGCTGCTCCTCTGCTGTCTTGCATTAAAGTTCATTCTAGAAGAAACT
>VUQS01000561.1:5634-18323 GCA_015108495.1 Heterochromis multidens | reverse complement strand
CTCATAGTACCATATCACCCCAATAGAGCACTTCGCTCTCAGTCTGCTGGCTTACTTGTGGTTCCTAGGATATTTAAAAGTAGAATGGGAGGCAGAGCCTTCAGCTTTCAGGCCCCTCTTCTGTGGAACCAGCTCCCAGTTTGGATTTGCGAGACAGACACCCTCTCTACTTTTGAGATTAGGCATAAAACTTTCCTTTTTGATAAAGCATTTAATTAGGGCTGGATCAGGTGACCCTGAATCCTCCCTTAGTTACGCTGCAAAGGCCTAGGCTGCTGGGGGCTTCCCATGATGCACTGAGTTTTTCTCCTTCTCTCACCTGTTCTCACACACCATGTGTTTATACACCACTCCGCATTTAATCATGAGTTATTATTAATCTCACACTGTGTCTTGTGTCCTGTCTTCCTCCCCTCACCCCCAAACGGTCACGGCGGATGGCTGCCCCTCCCTGAGCCTGGTTCTGCCGGAGGTTTCTTCCTGTTAAAAGGGAGTTTTTCCTTCCCACTGTCGCCAAGTGCTTACTCTTAGGGGATTGTCTGATTGTTGGGGTTTTAAAATATAAAGCACCTTGAGGCGACTGTTGTTGTGATTTGGAACTATATAAATAAAGTTGAATTGAACATCTGTCAACCCTGTAACCTTAATCTGACTGTACAAATTAATCTAAGAGCTGAACACAGGCTCCTATTTCTGATAATCAGCCACTGTGAGACTGGTGGACATCCACTTTGAGTAACAGATTCATAAGTTTGAAGGCTTATCAACCAGAAGAATACTACATAGTGGTTGATAAGCCTCCTTGGAAGTGACAAAATGACCCCTGTAGCAATTATTTTATATGTCAGGGCAACTATAGCAAACTGAACAATAGTAATTGTAATTCAACAGTAATTCACATTAATGGGCTGGCATTCTTATGGTGCTTTCCTAGTCTTACTGAGCACTCAAAGCACTTTACTCTTCAAGACACATTCACCAACCACTGCTTTCTAAGCACCCTAAGAGCTTTATCTGTCACATATCTGATTTATAGTTAGCAATTATCAAGGGGTTAAAGTGGGATTTGGGAGGTTGGGGAACCCTGAGATCTGGTGTGTTGGTTCAGCGTGGGTAGAAGAATCACCATAATTTCAATTCAGTTCAATTTTATTTATATAGTGCAAAACACAACAACAGTTGCCTCAAAGTGCTTTATATTGTAACCTAAATACCTTACAATATTACAATAATAATAAAAAAATAACAATTTGAGCTCCAGTAGATTTTTCTTTGTTTGCAGGTCATATGTGCTGCTACTCCGATTTAGTCAGCTGAATTCAACAAGATATAAGCAGATGTTACATGAGTAGTCACAGCTTCTTTCCAACCCCTAGACACTTTAACGCTAGTAAGAAAGGTAGAATTCAGTGAGTGAATCTAATCAGCATCATCACCTTAAATTTAAATTGATCTGCTACCCTTGATGTAACCACTGACCATGAAAACCACAGCCAGTGTGCACTAGTCCAACACAGAACATTACTGTAAACTTCTCCAAAGTACTACAAACTAACCAGTGTAGCCTGCACTAAACTGCCTAGTATTTTCATGCAATCTTTGATTTGAAACAAAATTAGTATGCTTCAGTATGTATTGCAAGATGTTTGACAAAAACATAATTTCAGAAATGTCATGTATAGATCCAATATGTGATTTAAACAAAAAAAAAAAAACAGCTCTAAAATGAATGGAGATGTAAATTTCCAGTTAATTTCACTTGCTGAGCAGTCCTTACTTTTGAAAATAATCTCTCTTTCTTACATCTCTGAGAGTATCACACATTAAAGTTCTTTTTCTCTCCCAGGGAAATACAGCAGCTGTAATTAGCTGGCAGACACATTTTGTGACAAATTGTACAGAAACAGTTTTTCTGTTTGCTGATATCTGTTGATCTCTTTGAGAAGCTGCATTTCAAATTACCTGCCACTTAAAAAAACACAAACAAACAAAAAAAAAAATGTTACGCTGGTTCATTTATGCTCACTCCTCTTCTGTAGCACTAGCTAGATTCTGAACCTCAACTTTATTTACATCTGCAGAATGAACATTTGCAGCCTGAACATGAATCAAGTGTTAGGTGAACCCACACGGGTGCAGGGAGAACATGCAAACTCCACATGAAGGGCATTAAATTACAACATAATTGCATAATTTAACAAATTTAAGCTATGTTCAGTTTCATATTTTTTATTTATTTTTTTGGCCTGTTCTTTTTTTAGCCAGTATATTGCAATTGATGCCCCATGTCAATCCCCATTCAAATGAATAAAAGCTGCATTTTCTTTTTTGTCTTTTTTTCTTGTTGGTTTGCCAGTTGGTCTTAATGTCAAATCAGAATTTCACCCTGGTTCAAAAATTTAAAGGAAGCATTCAGTGATCAGAGGTAGCAATGGCAGCTGCAGTTTTATCAAGACTTTTCATTCTTGTTGGTTGCTTTGCAATCAAATGAGATAGATCACTCTTCTAATAAGGGTTCAGTGCTGTGTTTACAAAGGTGAAACAAATTCTGAATTAATCTTGAGTGATTGCACTACTGTGAGACAGCCTGGAAGTTATGGCGTGCGACAATGGCATTTTCACCACCTGTAATTTGTGAGTCTCTGGATGTTATGTATGGATGTTAGATTTGCATTTTTCCATGTTTGGTTGAACAAAGAGGGCTTTAGTTACATCTTTCTGGTATTTTTAAAATGAAGAAGTTTAATGAAAGAAGTGGTTTCTAAATGCCACCCTGTTTATGTGCCCTCATCAGGGCCACAGTGACGCCCCAACGGCATTATAAGAAATGAACGTGGGTTTCACTGAGACTGCATTTACAACACAAGTGTTGAGAAGTAACTACTCCCATTATATTGCCACTGACAAACAGATTTGAAAAAAATGAAATTTTTCAATTAATACAGTACAGTGCAGCTAAAAACAAAGGAGCAAATTGTTTAACAATAGTCAGTAAAAGTGGATGAATTTGCAACTAGCTCTTTACTTATCTCTGAGTCATACTGAAATCATCTAAAAGAAATTACAGAAAATACAGAGAAAAGCAAGTTCTCTACTTGTGTTCTTGCTCCGGTTTGGACCCTAGAACCCTCTGTCCATGTAATAGTGTGTCTGTTTGTGTATGTGATAGAGATTTCCATAATTTAAGTGTTATATACAGGTCATTGTGTTTGTGTAAATAAGAGCCAGGATGCAGCAAAGCAAATGGGAATATAATTTAACTAAGGAAGCATGACGAATACAGTCAAACCTGTACTAAGTGGTGGTGTTGCATATGCTGGTAGGTGTATATTTGGACTCTGCTCGAAATGGTCCAGTGGCACAGACAAAGTTACACATACATCCACTTTATTCTTAGTCTCAAAATGCCTTGTGTCCTCCCTTTTCCTAATTAGAACTTTTTAAGAAATATATAATGGGTTGGAGTGTAGCTTGCCTTGCCTAAACAAAACTATAACATTTTGAAAATGGACTAATTTCCCTTCTTGCCCAGAGTAAAATAAGAAGAATGTTAAAAATGAAGCTTAAGATGGACCTGATTCCATATTTTTATTCTTGGACTTGGCTAGATTGGGATTTCATTATACACAGTTCAAAATAATTCTTATTTATCTTGTATTAGACTTTGATGCCTTTCCTCAGGTCAGAAACAAGCCATTTCTTCTTATCTGCCCTTCATAAAGGGATGGCTTGAACAGCAAGTGGGTGTGGCCTCTGTGCTCACAGCCAGTGCTGTGATATAAGTGATATCTGCTCTTACTGACATCATACAGGTCCAACAGTAAAATATACAAAATGCATTCACCATCTTTATTACAATAACAAGTAGAAGCTACATAGTTGAAACTGTTATGTATCTCTACTGTGTACTTGTGTCAATGCAACAACTCAATTGGATCATATATTTTTCAGTTATTGATTGGCTCTTTGGGAGCAGGGGTGGGGAAGCCACCATCTTTTCTGTTGTACTTCGTCTCTGTTTTATAATGTCTCTGACTTGGGCCCTTAGGCCTGACTAAGATTTCATTGGTGTTGATGAAGCCTTTGTCGTGAGAAGGCTTAAAAGCCCTCACTAAACGCTTAATACACCTTATAGTTAGACCCTGAACCTTTCCTTAGTTACACTGGGGTTTTCTCTTTGGGGTTCTCTCTTTATTATTGTAGGATTTACATTACAACATAAAGCGTGTTCTGATTTGGCGTTACATAAATAAAATTGAATTGAATTGAATTGAACTGAGATGAATCACCAGATACTTGGATGATTTAATAATCTTCAAATCATTCACACTGATACTGACCTGCAACTGAGGCATCCTTCTTGATCCTCAAGTCCACCTTGATCTCCTCTGTCTTGGCCATGTTCAGCTGTAGCTTCCTGTATACCACTTCAGAAAGATCCACCAGGCCTCAGCAGTCCTCCCCTAAGAGGCAACCCCCCACACACAGCTTACAATGGCGATATCCTCTGAGATTTTCTGTAGATGACAGGATAAGGAGCTGGTCTTGAACTCTGAAGTGTAGAGGGTGAACAGTAAAGGAGATAGCACAGTCCCCTGGGGTGCGCTGATATTACTCATCAAAGATGGTTAGACAAAACTCTGTAGCCTCACAAACTATGGCGCATAATAGATTTGGGAGTATCTACCTGTATATCCTTCATCAGTCTAGTCAAGTGGGGAAAGGAGCTTTCGCAGCATGTATATTATTAGGGTCTCCAGTACCTACTTTGATGTCAGCCTTTAGTCATTCAGGACTGTGAGGCATCCCTTTTCAGAGATCACATGTATTATTTGACATTTAATATGTTTTGAAGCAGTGATTTTAACTTATGAAATGTAGTCTTGGGATATCAGTTTACTGGAGGCTGATAAGTTAGTTAAAAATTATTAAAATTTACTGTAAAGCATTGCTCCATATTTGGTTAAGTATTAAGAGTGAAGTTTGCTCTTGTTAATAAAACCAGCAAAGTGACAATAGATGTGGTTCTCAGATATCCTACTGATGACACATTTTCCATCAAAGTACAAATAACTGACTTTGCTATACTTCATCTGAACCTCTCTCCTGTTTGTTCCACTCTTTTCACCTGTGCAAGATGCACTCAGTGCCAAATACCACTCAGAGACAGAGAAGGTGAATTTGAAGGTTTGAGAAAAAACAAACCGAGCACTATTTGTGGTCATTGCAATCAATAACTACACTTCTGTTTCTCCTCACTTTCTCGTATGTCTTTGTTGTTTGCTGTTGCTTGTAAACCCGTATTTACTATTGCATACAGATTACGTTTAATTTGACCATAAATATTAATACAATTATTAATAGTTATGAAGATCACTTCAGTTTATAGCCAATATTATAAGAGCCATGAGGAAAATATGCCAAATCCAAAATACAGTACACACCCAAAAAACAGCTGATTATTCAAAGGCAACTAAATTGGGATTTTAAATTGTTCTAAACTCATACAGCATTTGCCTGTGTACGTGAAACAATTTCCAGATAAAAACAAGTGACTATTAATTTGTGACTTTTGTAAATGAGCATCTGATCTTATTCAAAATCTGTGATTCTAATATTACTGCAGATGTTGGCTATACCTTCAAACATCGTTATGTTATTGCTGTGAATTTGTTCCAAGAATTAAGTTTGGTCTTTCTGATATTTCTGGAGTCTTTAGTTATGCCTATAGCCTTTTGCCAATTAGTGTGTTCAGTGTTTAATTGTTGTTGTGTTTTATAGTGGTGCTGGACTTGCAGTATTTCTATACTGGGCACCATTTCCCTCATTTACATTTGTTTGTGTGTACTATTACACACTTCTCAGTAAGTGTTGGGCCCACCTACATATAAAGACACCCACTGCAGCTTAGACAATGATTGCCATATTCCCTTGAGTACTTTTTTCATGCAGTTTGAAGTCCATCCATCCATTTTCTTCCGCTTATCCAATTCAACAGTGAGGCAACAGTGCTAACCACCGTGCCACCGTGCTGCCCCAATTTGAAGCCTTTCTTTAAAAATGTATTTTGTACTAACAACACCCTGTATTGCCAATGTATAGGACCTTGGCACAGCAAAATTAAAGTATAGAAATCTCTCTCCCAAACAGAAAGCTACGGAGCTTGGATAATGTGCTGTGCACCATATCAGAACTGCAGAGATCTTAGGTTGAGAACCCGCTGGCTCTATCAACCTTTTATTTTTTATTTTATTTTTATTTGCTTTCTGTGCGTCTTTGTGTGTTCAAATATTTGAGCATGTGTTGTCTGAAAGGGTTAGGGTTAGGGTGAAGCACAACAATAAAACCATGTAAAATTAGTTAAAATCATATATTCAAATCCATCCATCCATCCATTCATCCATTTTCTGCTACTTATTCTCGTATCGTAACATAAATGTAATTAAGTTTTAAAATTAAAGGTACTCATTGTAGATGTGTATACAGCTTTAAGCAGGTGGATGTAGTTGAGGCAGAACTACTTTGAACTTGTACTTAAGTGGTTAAACTTATAACAATTCATATTAATGCATAAACTGATTATACTGTAAGTTTTGTAAACTACATTAATCCATAAAGTAACTAGGCAGATGCAATGTATTCTATATTCTAACAGAATATTGACCAACAGACAACCAAATAGGAATGTCCCTTGTAAGTGTTGGAAGTTCTGTTTGTGGACATTACCTGATGTCCTAAAAAATCCTACAGGGAGTATTCTGCAGAAAAGTATATGGGAATCTTTTTAATGTCCCCAAAGTCCTCCAAAAGTCCTCTTTATTTTTTGCCAACAGTGTCAGATGACTAACAGGAACCATAGGAGAATGTTGCTTTCATGTCCGAGATTGATCCAATGCAATGTTGCAACATGACCATAAAATAACCAAAACAGAATGTGCCCTTAAAGTCTTATTTGGACTGTTATTATATGACTACCTTAGACCCATTTTACCGTCAAGCAAAATGTCTCATATGACCCATCCAGAAACATACTGAAAGATAATGACACCCTACTAATTGAACAACTCCACAATGGCCGGGAACATTCTTGAAATGTAAAGGCAGGATCCTTTATTCTGGCGAATGTTCTAAAAAGTAAATGTGATGTCACTAAACGTTATAACTTTATCAGAACCTAGAAGAAATATCCTTCCGTAACGGTCCTGAATGTCCAATAACATTGCCATAACATTACTTTAGCTTTTTCGCTCATTTTCAGTTTAGTCCCTGTATGTTTGTTGAGCCACTCAAGCATAAAAAGCCACCTAAGTGATGATCAAGTGATTAACTAGTGTTGTGTCTACATATAATAGACAACTTAGCAAAGAACCAATTTTTCTGTATCTTTAGGCAATTTGTTACTAGCATCTGTGGAACACGGTGGAGGCTCTGTCATGGTTTGGGGCTGCATTTCAGCCAGTGGTGTTGGGGATCTTGTCAAAACTGATGGAATTATAAATGCAGAAAGATACGGTCAGATTTTGATCCATCATGCAACACCATCTGGAAAGCGTCTGCTAGACAACAGCTTCATTTTTCAACGTGACAATGATCCCAAACACATTGCCACTACAGTAAAGGAATACCTTGATAGGAAAACACACAGTGGAACACTATCAGTCATGGGTTGGCCTCCCCAGAGCCCAGACCTCATCTCAAAAACAAACAAAAGGTAGAAATCACAAGAAAGCTTGCCTAATAGAGTTCAAGCTATGTTGAAGAATAAAGGTGGTCATAACAAATATCGACTTTTAAGGTTGTTAGAATTGTGCAGACTCTGTTTTTTTCTTATACACTGTATTTTCATGCAGGAGCGCAGTATGGTGGAGAAAAGTGATGATGATTCTAAGGGCCCATAACTGACAAGGGCACTAGAAAATAGTAGAACAGTCAATCAATCAATTAATCAATTTTTTTTTAAGAAAATTATTGACCTATCACCATAAAAGAATGTTGGCTTTACAAGGTACTTATAAACTTATTTGTTTCTTAGCATTAGTTTTGTTTTGTTTTTGGCAATGAAGAATAAAATTGAGTCAGCCAGCTGACCCTCGCCACCCCCCTGCTTATTTCAAGATATGGTTTGGTCCAGGTGCTGCTGCAGGAGAAAGAGACTGTAGGATGTCTCCATTAACAGTATTGTCTAAGCCGGGGTTCCAAAACATAAAAGAGAGACTGAGCAAAGCAGAGAAAGGAAGACAGCATGTCACACAATTTTTTTTACTAAAAAAGGGGGTCTTGTCCGTGGGTGGTGAAAATTAAACTCATAGCCAGGTCCACATGAAAAAAACTGCTTGACTCCCCTGGTATTAGTTAGCTTACTTCATTCCTCACAGAAAATAATGTGTTTCTGTGTTATTTTAGCCAACATTTCATCAGTGCAGGCAGACCCTTTGAACATATGTATACTAAATCACCTTTTCCTCCATCTACCAACCTGCTGCCCGGCTAAATAGCTCAATCCTTTGGCTCAGGGTTAGCTCCACTCCCATCTCCCCATACCCACACTCCTGACGCTGAACCAGCCCCCTTGAGATATTTATTTTTATTCTATATACTATTTATTTTGTAATAGTAAATTATCATTATATCTTACATAAACAAAACATTTTTGGAGAAGTGTGCATTGCTCTGTGTATATTTTGCACACGGCTTATGACTGTTGCAGGTGGTGAGAGCTTTCAGTAAGCTAAAACAGATTAAAAACTATTTGAGGTGCACTAGGTCTCAGGACAGAGACATATTTTAGTTGGATATAGTTTGTTTGAAAATTGATATCCAAAAGGATTATTTAAGTTATATTTGCCAATACTTAAAATAAATAAAAATGTTTAAGCTGTAAAAATGTCTTTTACATCATTTTATAGATGAGAGTTTAAATTTGCTTTCATCCAAAAAGTTAATGTACATTTTATCTGTATTTGTACTTGGTGTAAAGTACCAATGTAAAAAAAAAAAACATTAATAACATTATCATTAAAAACATTATTAAAATGTAAAAAAGTGTCTTGCACATATCTCATCAATCTTGCATGAAATCTTAAAATCTACTGAAGAATATTGCAGAGTATTGATCCATGTCTGCACAGTGTTATATTTTTAGGGTTGCCATCGTTTGCGGCATTAAAGTGGTGGGGCATTTTTTTTTCACAGGGCCCCAAATCCTTGGCAGCAGCCCTGTTTCCATGTTTGTTTGCACGTTTCAATAAATCGCTGCACCTATTTCCCATTTTCCTAGCAAAATATAAAGAAATGAGGGGTGGCTCAAGAGTTTTGCACAGTACTGTAACCGTGACCTAATATAAGCTATAATCCAAGCTACAGAGAAAACTAACTAACTAACTGTATTTTGCAGCTCATGCACTTTAAGGACTCTTTAAAGATGACAGGCATTTATTTTTCTGGCATGTGTTGTGAATGTGTTGAGGGAGTTTTAAGAGCATATTCACACTGTTTGTGTGTGTGTGTATGTGTGGGTGTGTGGGTGTGTGTGTGTGTGTGTGTGTGTGTGTGTATATTTGCTGGTGACACAAGTGGCAAAAACAGAATTTGTTTCACATCCAAGAGTTACTCCAATTTTGGTTTCTCAGTTATGCCTCGCCTGCACCTTATCTCCTCCCTGCTGTTTTAGGATATTTTTCTGAGTCTGGGTAATTTCCTTTGCATCAAGATGATTTCGCTCTGTTGACCATTTTAAGGACGTAAAATAAAGGCAATTTCAGCAAACTGTGCCAATCTGCAGTTGAGACAGGATGCTGTTGGCTGTTGCATCAACCTGTCTGTTGCTGACTGCCTTGGTTTTGGAGGCGAGTGGATGTCAGAGTTGTTGTACATTATTTATAGTGAGGTTTGCAGGGTGAACTGCAGCATCAGGACTCAGCTGAAATGATCCATGGATGCTGTTTAGTAGCTGACTGTCGTGCTTGAATTTTCTATTATGAGAATGCAAAAAAATTAAACTCTCAAAGGAGAGCAAGGATGTGGTTACATGTGTAAGAGACTAATGTAGCAAAAAAGGCACATCTGAGAATTTGACAGTGGTACAGTATAAGCCAGGAATCAGAGAAGCTGTAGGCTTTTTTGTTAGGTGTGTAATTTGGGAGTATTTCATGCTTTTGAAAATAGGGTTAGCACACTATCTCCTTTGCATGAGCGGTGTGTTACTGGAGAATTCCTAAGTGGGCTTGCTGGCTGTAAATTGGGTCACTGCTGAATTAAACACCAGTGCTTTCTGTGCTGCTTCACTGCTGCACCAGAGAAGGCCAGGTTAGAAATAGTCATGACCACAGAGTCTAAATTCACAGCTGAGCCCTGGTGGACAGGGAGAGTGGGACTGTGAACACAAGAAGTGGCATTTCAGAAGTCCGCCTCAAACAAACACGCCTTCTGTCGTGGAAAGGTTATGCCAAGCATCACCAAAAGAAAGCTATTTGTGAAGACATTTCTGACTCAGAATCATTGTGTTCATCAGAAATCGACATGGAAAAACATCTGAGAGGCAGCTACTACTTTGTTGCTCTAACAAGGAGCTGGAAAAAACAAGAGCCAAAAGATATGAAGAGACTTATCGGGGAGAAAAGCATAAAGCGAAGTGGGAAGGAGGCTGGAGATGAGCCCAAAAGAGTGTAACTTGCTGTGGAGTTCCTGAAAGTTTTTTGACAATTTGGATCTGGCTCGAGTTTTGACCACCACTCAGAATAAAAGACTTCACATGGTCTTCAAAACAGACCAACAGAGAGTGCAGCTGACTGTGCTGGAGTGGAAGAAAGCCAAAAAAAGAAACAAAACAAAAAGTAGCAGCAGAAGAATGGGGGAGAGACTAAAAAATAGATGCATCTTGATTTAAAATAAGAAATTCATAAACACATACTTCCCTAATCCTGAAACTGAGAAATAGCAGTGGGAATAGATGAGGCAGACTTAAGAGCAGCAGCAGAGAGCAGCACATTTGAATTCAACCCTTTATAAGGCTGCAGTCCTCCTGTCCCTGAGCTTTCCCAGTACTCCGCAGTGGTCCCGTGGCTCAACCTGCTGTATCCAGTCAGCCACACTCAAGGACAAACACACTTAGAGGGCAAGGGAATTAATATTTGATATAGCTATGCATCATGTGGTGAGACAGTCAGGAATACAGTACTGGCAAGCAAATACAGAATAGAGTAAATGCCATGAATAACCACTCCCTACTGCAGAACCACCACAGAGAAAAATCGTTTAAATTGGATCCAAATACAGAATGAAACTCATTGGTCATCCTCAGGACCCACTGAGTAGACAACTCAAACTTGGTGGAGGTTAATATGTAGGAGTTTTGGTTAGTTAGTGGTAAACTATCTACTGCAGAAACATTGAATATGAGTTTAATTCCTACATAATGAATACAGGTATCATTAAAGAGCCCATAGACACGATGCAAGTTATAAGGAAAGAAATATATAAGCTAACATTGACCTTGATTTGGCTTAACTCCTTACTTTGTCGCTGTAGTGTAGACATGCACTCCACAGTGTGTATGTACACAGTGCAACAGAGCACCGTTCTGGCCCCCCTTGTCAGAGGGGATGTTTTTGTTGTTTTTTGTTATGATGATGAACCAGAGATGTACGTGATTTTTTCATTTTTTCATTTTTTTTTTCTACAGCTGTGTGAGCTGTGTAGTTGTCGAAGAATGCTTAGAATTCATAGACTGAAACTGTTTTGTGCAAAAGGTTTTAAACTTGTGGAATGTAGGGATGGTCATTTCAAGCAAAAATGCTAATCTATAGTCATCTACACCCACTCTCAAATTACTCTGCATAGTTGTATTAGACTTGTGATTGATGTGCTAATTTTACCTAGCTGCACTAGATCAAAGTTTCATTTAAATTTTGAAGGGTTCCCACACAGAACCTTTTGAGGACTGTAGCATTCTGTGGCTTTTTATGTTACTCTTGTTTGTACCATCTAATCTCACTGTACCACACACATTTTACCAGTCCAACACCAGGTAGTTAACAATGCATTTTTTTCTGTTTTTGTTTTTTAATGGTGGTTGGCAAATGGCTTTTGAGAACGCATAATACAGGTATGCTAGAATTTGTTCTGGCATACAGTTGCCTGTAAGGGGGGAGTCTATGTATAAAAGATGGACAGACCCACTATGGACTCCACATTAGCCTCAACATTTTAGTCGTAATTAGATGAGTGTGAAGTACAAACACTGATAACTACTCATTAACTTTATCCCTATTAGCACTAACTAGTCTGCTAACTTTAGGTCTTGACAAAATTTAAACAAGTTTGGATTAGAAAAAATTCACCCTCTGTACAGTTGTTATGAGGGGGGAGAGAGAGCCTTCTTCTGTACCAAGCTGTAAACATTTAAAGATGTTAACTATTCAAAAACCATGAAAGAATGAGATTGTGCATTCAAGCGGCAGAAATGAGCTTCCTCCGAAGGGTGGCTGGGTTTTCCCTTAGAGATATGTTCATTCAGGAAGGGCTCAGAGTAGAACTGCTACTCCTCCACATCAAAAGGAGCCAGTTGAGATGGTATCTGATTAGGTTGCCTCCTGGATGCCTCATATGTAAGGTGTTTTGGGCATTTCAACCAGGAGGAGGCCTCTGGGCAGAAGATGGATGGATGGATGGACTATTTGAAAATTCAGAAA
>VUQS01000558.1:7473-22733 GCA_015108495.1 Heterochromis multidens | reverse complement strand
TAAAAAAAAAAAAAAACATCTAAAAAGCCAGAACAGTTCTGGAAAAATATTCTTTGGACAGAACCAAGATCAACCTCTACCAGAATGATGGCAAGAAAAAAGAATGGAGAAGGCATGGAACAGCTCATGATCCAAAGCATACCACATCATCTGTAAAACACGGTGGAGGCAGTGTGATGGCTTGGGTGTGCATATCGGCCAGTGGCACTGGAACACTAGTGTTTATTGATGTGACACAGGACAGAAGCAGCGGAATGAATTCTGAGGTGTTCAGAGACATACTGTCTGCTCAAATCCAGCTAAATGCAGTCAAATCAATTGGGCGGTGTTTCATAATACAGATGGACAATGACCCAAAACATACAGCCAAAGCAACCCAGGAGTTTATTAAAGCAAAGAAGTGGAATATTCTTGAATGGCCAAGTCAGTCACCTGATCTTAACCCAATTGAGCATGCATTTCACTTGTTGAAGACTAAACTTTGGACAGAAAGGCCCAAAAACAAACAGCAACTGAAAGCCGCTGCAGTAAAAGCCTGGCAGAGCATTAAAAAGGAGGAAACCCAGCATCTGGTGATGTCCATGAGTTCAAGACAAGGGTTTTCAACCAAGTATTAGAAATGAACATTTTATTTCCAGTTATTTAATTTGTCCAATTACTTTTGAGCCCCTGAAATGAAGAGACTGTGTTAAGAAAATGCTTTAGTTCCTCACATTTTTATGCAATCTTTTTGTTCAACACACTGAATTAAAGCTGAAAGTCTGCACTTCAACTGCATCTGAGTTGTTTCATTTAAAATTCATTGTGGTAATGTACAGGACCAAAATTATATAAAAGTTGTCTCTGTCCAAATATTTATGGACCTAACTGTATACCCATGGACAAGCACCGAATCAAAAATTCCCCTCATTTCGATACATCAGTGAATGATTTAGTCCACCTTAAGTAGTGGACATAAGTGGATGGTCATCAAATGAACAGGTATAGTCGGGTGAAAAAGAAACTTTTCACAGGACTCTATGCTGTACTTTGAAAAAAGTACACCCCGTGATTCAGTAGCTTTGTAGAATCACTTTTAGCGGCAATAACTGGAAGTAATTGTTTTCTGTGTGACTTTATCAGTCTCTCACATCATTGTGAAGGAATTTTCTCTTCTTTACAACTTTGCTGCAGTCCATCGAGGTTTGTGGGCATTCATTTATGCACAGCTCTCTTAAAGTCCCATCACAGCATTTCAGTTAGGCTGAGGTCTGGACTTTGACTGGGCCATTGCAAAACCTTGATCCTTTTCTTTTTCTGCCATTCTGTTGATGTCTACTCCTGGGAAGATTGTGGCATTGTGTTAACACACTTGAATGCTCCAGACCAGCAAACTGCCAAAACTTTGGCTTTTATAGAGGTGCTCACACTTGCTGATGATAAATTTATTAAGTGCATTTGTTTATCAGCACCTGGTAAACCCTTCTTAATTTGTATGAAAGCAAAAAGTGTGTACTTAGTTTTTCACAGGACTGTATAAAATCCTGTGAAAAAATTTATTTTTCATTTCTTTTAAGTTATGACATTTACCTGATCTTTTATTCCCTTTTAAACTTCTTTTTAAGTTTTTTACATTTACAAAAAAGTTAATGTGAACAGTAAGCTAATAAGATAAATATGCAAACTCAACAGTGCTAGAAAAACAATACCATGTGCAAAGAAGCAGCGGGGTCTTGGTTTAGGGGATTAACTTGTAAAATACTGGCTAAAACCCTGAAATATTCAGCGCAGTTTTTTTTAAAAGATTTAAGATTTTATTCTAAGATATATATCTTTCAAACGCAAATTTAATTATCTTTAATATCACAAAAATCATATGTGTACATAGAAAGAGAGCGAGAGTTAAAGAACATGTGCACATTTTCATGACTGTACTTTGGCCATCTGTTAAAAATTGTCCCTAAAAAAACAAACCTTTAATGTGATTGTGCTTGATATAAAATCTTGATGAGATGTGTCTTTTTTCAAAACGAGGTAATAAAATGGAAATTAGCTTAGTCTTACATAATTGCTACTGAATGCTTCTTTTTACGCATTACTGGCTGCCTGTTCTCTATCTTTGTACTGTCTCTGTCTGGTTCTGTTTTGCACACAGATACACAAAGTCACACAAATAGACACCCTTCTCATGTATGTAGAAAGGTTTTGTCTCGCATGCTGGACATCAAGCTGGCAATTTAGTCCTTATAGCATGCAGATGGTTGGTGTCACTCCAAGGTAAACCTCAGCCCTGCCAGACACTACAAAGGTCAGTGCACACTACCTGCCAGCAGCCTCTGCTCTATCATGGTCTAGTAGCATCCACCAACCCTGCGCTTCACAGTGGGCGTCTGCCTACCAAATCCATATACACAGTCTAGTTCCTGTTGTGGTTCTGTCCTGAAACGCTTAGAGATGAGTATAAACAAGCCCAGAAACCCAGCTGTTTATTGTTACAGGTATATGCAGTCAAGGGCTAGTGATGGGGCGAAAACACGACTGTTTATTTTATATCTAGTTCTGAAGTGTGCCTGGAGACACACGGAACAGGATGAATAACACATTAAGGAGTAAAGAAAAGACAAAAAGCAAAATAATCAACACTGGAGCACGGTGCATGAATTTTGCTAGAATTTTGCAACAGCAGCACAAATTTGAAAGACCAAAAAGTCAGTAGAAACATGTCTCTATAAAGCTTTATAAAAAAATATTTTACAACTGGAAGAAATGAGGGAAAGAAAGGCGAAACGGTTTTGTTTTTGTCTATGAAAGTTAAAATGTTTGGCTAGGCTTACTGCCAGAGTGGAGGACAGCATGCTGTAGTTCCCCTGTTCTGGTGGGCTGTGAGGCAGAGGTCAGCTAAGTCTGCTGAAATCAAATCCAGTGTCTCCCACCCGCAATAACAATGTGGCAGAATGGCCCAAGGCTAATGACATGATTATGTTGTTGTGTTCTGGGATATTCTAACGAGACGTTTGAGTCCTGCCCGTGCTGTCTCTTTGGATTACATAGACATGCAAAGCCTGTCTAAGCAAAAGCCAGGTGCATGATCCTATCGCCTTTTGTAGAAAGAGCTGAATTAGCAGAACCTTGGTTAAAGTTAGTCTGTGCTCTCTTATCCTCTTTCATGCTTGAAACCTGTTCAACATCTCTGTCAAATGGTCCTGCAGTATCCACACCTGATGACAAAAACAGATAGAGGGAAAAGGAAAACACCTTTTTAAATGATATTGTTCCACTGTAATCATAATGTACGAGTCCCTCGATCAGGCTCAGATAAAGTCAAACAAAGCTCTCTTTACACTCAGTGCAGCATGAAACTTTACTGCTTGGTTTGCTCAGGTCCAAACAGGAGATATACGTTAATGGGACCTATACAAGCTATACAAGCTATTTGAAATGCTACACTGTTACAAGATCCTGCTTAATCAGAATGAGCCATGGTTTTTAGATGGTATTTAGATACCTAATGCTAACAAATGAGGCTTTGCTGTTACAGTAACAGGCTCTTATTGTTATTTCAGCAACCAAGTCTGTCTCTTTCTAGTGTTTGGAGAAGCTTAGACAGTTTCCTGAAGCATGGAGTATGCATGTTTTGGTATGCACATTTTCTTCTTAGCGTGTAATTGGGCTATTATTGCCATGAAGCATCGGTGTGCGAAGTCCACGAATTCAGAATTTAACATGGCAGCAGTTTGTATCTTTAATATGCTGTATAGGACTTGTATTATATTTGAATTTCAAGTGCCAGTGTTACAATAAGAGAATTGCCGGCGACTCCAATCACTAATCAGATTTAGTCTATCTTAAACCACTTATGATGTAAACACAGGCGCATAACCATTTTTCTAGATTAAATCTCCACTCAGCGGTCTGCTTGCTATTTGTTCTTTTTTTCCATTTTTCCCTTCCACCTCACACACCTCTCAGCTCTACATCAAGGAATGCATTTTTTCAGTCACGCCTCTGTACTCCTGACAGGTAGTGACTGCATGAGAGGACAGTTTGTCCTGCAGAGCTGCAGGGGCCCATGTTTGGCTTGGATGCCAATGAATAACATTGTATGGAGAGAGGAAATTAAAAATGCAGGGTTGTAATTTACTGGAGAGTGGAACTGATTTAAAAGCTTTTTTTTCTCCTTCTCGCCGCTTTGCTTGAAGTTTTCCAAATATGCCACAGCTGAGTGTGAACTGAGCTTCGTTGTACCGGCAATAGTGAACTGGCAAAGCTGCCAGTTCTCTGTACCTTACCCCCCTCTTCCCATTACTTCTTGGCGAAGACAGGACCGTGCTAAGGTAGGCCTTCATCAAATCCAAATGCTAGACATGCCTAACTGATTTCACATCTCAAGTCAAATGCAGCTTTATGTTCTCACAAGACATGCAAAAGTATTCCCCCCTGCAGGTAGACTTTTGTATGAGCTTCTCTTCTATATGAGCAACATTCTCTTGATTTTCAGAGCGAGCATGTGCTACCTGCTTGTGGTCGCTGCGGATGGCTCCCTGGTGTGACACAGATAACAACAACAGATTAATAGTGTAATGAATCCAGATTTACAAGGCAATCAAGCTTCCATGAAATTGGAACGCATGCCTTTTGTCGCTGTGCTTAAATACACCACTGAATCAGAACCCTTAAAACTGTTTTACTGTTTTGTTTTTCTTGCGTCTACTCCTGTGTGTAACACTGACTAATGACAATGAATTACATATTAGGACAGAGCACCTTACCCTGGCTAGCCGCTGAGTTTAAGGAAACTGCACTTGGATTTTTTTTTTTACGGCTTTCTCCTTTTATAAACCTCAAATTTGCTGCTGGGTAACTCAACCACTTCCTCCCTTCCTGTGAGATCAGGCAGTTAAGCAGGGTGAAGCCAAGCTATGCAGGGGCTGCTGTGGCTTGCAAACAGCTGGCACAGTATTCACTATACCTTTGGCACCTGTGGGTGGGTGTCAACAGTGTTGGCTAAACAAACAAAGCCATTATCCAGCTCCTACTGTGATCTTGAACAGAGGAGTGAAAGCGCCACCTGTGGCAGAGGAGGCCAAATAGCATGATATGTATGGTGACTTTTCCTTCAGCTGTGCTAGAGCTTACATATCCAATATATATTGTTTCTCATCATTTTGTAGTTATTGTATTGTTTTGGTAGCACTGAGATGTGGCATATTATTTGGTGGTGGTGGGGGGGTAAAACCCTGCTGCCCTCCTGCAGATGGCGATGTTGCTTTGATTTGACACGATTCTATAACCTGGCAAACCCTAAAACACTATGTATGCGGCCTTTTTCCTAATTGGTGACTTTTAACAAGCATATTTAAGTGTCTTTCCCTGTTTCTATCTCCTCACACGATGCTGAAGATAAAAGACATCTCAGAGAGGAGGTGATACATTTGGATGGTGAGGTTTGGGCTGAGGTGTAGCTAGCTTACATAGCTCATACACCCATATAAGCGTCCGGTTGAAAATCAGCTTCCAGGACACAGAGGTAAACTAGATGGATGTAGCGGTAGCTGGAGTGTTTGCCTAAAACAAACACAAACTGGAAATGTGCGTGTGTGATGGTCGCATGGAAGAGTTAGGCTTCATGGGCACACACCAGCAGAATTTTCCTAAAACAAGACAAGAAAGTAGAGTGCCAGCAAGACAGAAAGAAAGTGAGTGAGGAGAGAGGGGGACCCTCCAGAGAGGAGTGAAACTTTCCACAGGTTTGCTGTGTTTATGTGGGGCTGGCAAGGCTTTATACCAAAGAAGGGATGCTGGGGAAGTTTAAACATTTTACTGAGCGAGGTTCTTTTTCAATGATCTCCTCACTGTCTGCCCTTATTGCTATCTGTCCATCTCTTTTCCCTTTCTCTGACTCCCTTTTCAGTCCCTTCTCCTTTCCCACTGTTCTCACATCTTTGATGTACTGAGTTGTGTCCAAGAAAAGAAGGCATTAACAGGCCTAGAGGGCAAGCCTGGGAACCAGCCAGATATCCCACTTTACTACCCTCCCACCCTTTCTCTCCCTCCCCCTTGATGACACAGCTTTTTTTCTTTTCCTTGATGAGTGCCCAGAACAATAGTGGACAAAGATGAATCGCAGACATTTTCGCTAGAGGAATAGTTTTCAGTTTTTTTTATTAGAAGTTTGAAAAACAGCCGCATTTTATGGATTCTGAAAAGATCATTAAGTAGAAATAAACATGTCATGTAGATTTGTTTTCTTGTCATGAAGACGTGTCTGCATTACAATTTTAATAACATTCACTTGAATATATTCAATTTAAATTGAGAGCTTACCCTAAAGAAGCTTTCATACAATGGCCATAGTGTAGCCTCATCTCCATCAGCACACAGACATTTACTTTTCAGGCCTACCTCAGTCTCCAGGATGACAGCCACCCTTGGGACTTTTGTATATGATAAACTATGTGATAGGTAACCCCCACTGACCTCCCTTCCACCTTTTTCCTCTCTCCCTTGCCTCTTCACAGCCACCTTTTTTCCCTGCTTCTTACTAAATCCTCCTCTCGGATTTCCCCCACTGCCCCTCATGCAACCCCCTGCCTCAGCCCCAGCTGCTGGCTTTCTGCCCACAGCTGAGGAAGTGAGTGCCCAGCGACGCTGTGTGATCCCCAGGGATGGGGAACCGATGGAGTATGGTGGGATTGTGGGAGTAGGGTGGGGGCAGTGGAGAGGGGGATTGGTCAGAGGCTGAATGAGCTGAGCGGCCGCAGGAGAAACCACATAACCACAGCGTGTGTTTGTGTGTAGTGCCGCGTGCGTTGGTGCGAACCCCGCTCCCATGGGTCAGCATGCAATGTCCTGCAGAACCAATAATGGCAGAGCATACCCTTAAACATGATCACACATGCACGCTCACATTGTGTGTCTGTTCAACAGCTCACAGGCACAAGAATAGGCAGTGCTGGTTCACTGCTGTTGAAAACATTATTTTACCAGCAGAGTTATTATAGTTTTATATTTTCTAATTCGTTTTTACTTTTATTTCATTTTTGCTTTTTGCTTTTAATTTAGTTTAGCTCCAGTTAGTTTCCAGAGTAGGTTCATTTGTTTCAGTTTAGTTTTTATTATTTGAAAATGTTTTAGTTTTCTTTTTATTAGTTTCAGTGTTAGTTTTAGTCTTTAGGCAAGATTTATAAATATCCAAAGTCTCAATGAACATGCCAATCAAAGCCTCATCTAGAAGGTTATTACAAATTTAGTACTAAAACTAAGGCTATTGCCTCTATATTTTTATTTCATTTTAGTTAATTTTCCAAGTTCTCAAAATTCTGTTATTTAATTAAAATTAGATTAAAATTAATTAAAATCGTTACAATTAAAATGAATTAGTTAATTAAAATTAAATAAATTAAAATGTTTTTTCACACCTAGATTTAGTTTTATTTTAATTTTAGATAATCATAATAACCCTGGTTGCCAGCTAGTCTGGAGAGTGACCTGTTAGTTGGAAGGAACTGAGATCCTTTTGTCTAATAACGACTATTTTTAAGTAAGAGCAGCCACTCATTCACATTTCAGTAAAACACTCTGCTGAGTACTAGAGAGGCTGGTGTTGCGATCAAAGTTAAAAAGTTGAAAACTGTCTTTATTATTAATGCATGAGTCATCATCTTAACCCAGCATATCTTTGAAGTCAGTAGACTGGATGACTGAAAACACATTAAAAAATACATTGCCAATGAAGCATATTAAACCTGTCATGTCCAAAATTCCCTTTGTTGTCTGGTGAGCTTGAAAGTGTAGAACAGCAAAAAATAATGGACATGATTCAGTGATTGGTATGTTTCTAATTTAAAAAATGTGGTATTTGACATGTCTGTTAAGTTGAAAAAAATTTAAAGATTAAAAAAATCTGTGTTGTTTGCAAAAACAAACATGAAAGAACGTTGTGCATCAAGGCAGTATCATATACTATATAATAAATTGCTGAAAAGTGTGTATTGGTTATTAATAGGTTCCCAATCTTTGGACATAGCACATTTTAATCCTTACTTGTTTTTATGCATTTTAATGCCATAGGCCCCAGTAAAGTCAGATTTTTCTTGTTATATGCAGTCCAGATTTGAAGTTTTGTCACAAAACATTCTGATATGAACAAGTTTTAAATTCCACTCAAATTTCCATAGTGACCTATCTTTGTTAACTGTAGATTTCTCCGGCTGAGGAGGGAGGTAACTGAGAGGAAAGTCACAGGTGTGGATTTGATCCATTGTGTGTGCAGTAATCCTGAGAGTTAAGATGACAGTGTCTCCTGAGTTAGGGCCCCATTTTACCCGCTGCATTGGTTGCTTCATGCATCACTGGTGAAGTCGTCACACAGCTACATCCGTTTATGCTCACCTTTGTGGCGCAGGTAGCCGCTGTGGTATTCTCTTGAACGATAGGTGTTGCCATTCAGACAAAACCTCCACACTGTCATCTTGACAGAGAATGGAACAAAAGGCAGCCAACATCCAAAAAAAGAGCTTTGAATGTCCTTCAAGAAGCCTGGAGAACTATTCCTGAAGAGACTACTTAAAGAAATGACAAGAGTGCTTGTCTAAGAGAGTTAAGGCTGTGCTGAAGAATAAAGGTAGTCATACCAAATATTGACTTTCAAGCTTATTAGAATTGTAAAGATTCTGTTTTTGTCTTATATACTGTATTTCCATGTATGTTTGCACATGGTTCAATAAATTGTTGCAACTGCTTCTTATTTTCCTAGCAAAATATAAGTAAATGAGGGGCAGCTCAAGACTTTTGCACAGTACTGACTTTTCCACTTCAGTGGAAACACTTCTAAAATCTAGGTGCAAGCAAAAATTGTACATTCTTCCTCCGTAATATTTCATTCTGTGCTTGCAATGAGGCGCTTATCACCTATCCCATGTCAGTGACTGGAGCTAAGTAATATGTAGTATTTCAGGCCTATGGATGATGTCATTACAAACAGCCATTGTCTTAACCTAAAAACTCTGCAGAAATGTTTGTGGTTCCCCGTTTGATGGATCATGAAACTCTGATTTCTAAATAAACAGTGGTTGAATTGCATTTCGGGTTTAAATTGCTATTCCTTTTTTCTTTTTCATTGATTTTTTTTTCAAGCAAAAAGAAGTCAAAAGTTTAACTTTTTTGTCATGCTTTATAAACCTCATATAGACAAGGGCATATAGTGACAGCATCGTGGCTTTGTGATGTCTTTAATATATTTGTCACACTTTATGGATATTTCATTGTTTAAACAATTCATCAGAAATAATCCATAGATTCAGTGATAATAAAAAAAATGGCTAACATCAATAGATTTAAGTGTTGTAATACAGGTTAAGCAGTAGTTTTCAGTGCTACCTAATGCCGTCCTTATACAGAACAAATGTGTATCTCCCTGTCTCATGAGATTATCCTGCTCTCTGCACAGTTATTAACAGCTCATGACGGTTTGACAGTAACCACCTCTGAAGCAAATACAGTCGCTCTCCTCTCCTGTGTCAACACCTTTGATCTTGAGGTGGCGGCGGATGGTTAGCAATGGTGGTTCGACCTATCATTGTATTGGTCCTGACAGGTCCTAACAGGATTAGAACCCCAGCCTGCACTGCAAGAACAACAGCGAGAAAGTGAAAGAAATTGTGACACAGAGAGGTTGTGGTTGTCATAACACACGTGTGTGAAGTAGACTGGATTAAAGTCTGACACATGCAAGGCCTGTTAGGGGTTTGCACGTGTATGTCGAGTAGTATGTGAGTGTATACATATGTTGCTCCAGAGTGTGGTGAACGTCACCTCCCACCCCTCTTCACACAGTTACATGCTGTTTGTTTTCACAGTTGCATTGTGGGACACCATTGCCGAGTGGCCCCTGCTCCCAACTGTCAAACAAGATTATTGGGGTTGCCCTCTTCTCTCCTCTGCGTTGAATGCTACTAAAAGCATACAGCTTTGTCAGAAATGTACAAACATACAAAGAAACATGCGCAGTCTAAGGCTAACCAGGACAGAGATTTTACCCAACTCCATGGCCTTGCACCACAGCAGAAAATAAGACCTGAAGCCAAAACAAACA
Source organism: Heterochromis multidens (assembly GCA_015108495.1). NCBI lineage: Eukaryota > Metazoa > Chordata > Actinopteri > Cichliformes > Cichlidae > Heterochromis > Heterochromis multidens. Next base: position 12,661 of record VUQS01000558.1, on the reverse strand, counting down.
AACGTGTCTTAAAACAAAGGGTCTACTATTTTGAGTCCAAACATATACTAGAAAGACTGTTTCCTTTCTTCAGTGACCGAAACAAAGACTCTTTAAAAATGTCTCTTTATGGTTTTGAGTTGCATAGAGAAATTGGACTGGGGTTCAAAGTGAGCTCGTTGAAGGTCTTCCCAGTACAACAAGAACTGTGAAGCTTGAGAAACAGCACATACCCTGAGGTAAGAAAACATACTAAGAGTCATACTAGTTAATGGAGTAGAAATCTGTGAAGACACAGATGACAAATTAAAGGAAAAACCTGAACCGACCCCTACAGTGAGAGGATCTGGTGGCTCTGTTATGCTGTGGGAGGCATCTTGATAGCATGGTTTGCGTCTGTTTGTTCCAGATGAATCATATAATGAAACAATTCAGTCCTAATGGAACTCATTGAGTATGTATATGTCTATAGAAAATAAAATAAAATAGCAATTTGCTAGTCAACAGTCACCTTAAAGCTGACTGTGGTCATTCACAGACACTGCTGGCTAGGTAAGTAACCCTCCTGACGCCATATATCAGGTAATGGCTCACTCCCATTGATAGTCGCTTCAATTAAGTGTAATTTAGCCTGGTATACAGGCACTTCCCAGTGCTAGTCACTGCTAAAAGTCACTGAGTCTCATTCACGTTCCATGAGCTCTTGTTTGAACACCATTACCAAAATATTAATCGAGGGAATATCTTCTGGAAAAATGGCCTTTCAACCCGCTTTTAGATTTTCAGAGACTTGGAGAATCAATGCCAAGTCACATTGAAGATATTCTGGTGGCATGTGGTGGTCCAACACCTTACTACCACTTTATGGTGTATTTCCTTTAATTTGTCACCTGTCTCCATATTGGAGAAGTATAATTTCAGCTGGTTCCTTAAATCTACAGGTTAAAGCCAGCTGAATACTTCCAGTATTGGACTAGGTCTGGAAAGACCATCATGTGCATGCAGTCTGCATGTCATCAAAAGCCTTGGGTCATAAATCAAAAGTAAGATGACCAAACTTTTTTACCTTCTTCCCCAGCCAAGGCCAAGGTCAAACTGATCAATATGCATGATTTGAGACAGATGAAGCTCCTCCACAGTCAGGAAGAGATAAACGTCTTACAGAGTGCACACTCTCTGGCCTGTTTCCATGCTTCAAAGAATTAGACATTTGTTGTATTGCTTTACTGTATTCCAAACTCTGCAGTGTGGCAGGTTTGAAAAATTTCACTGAAAACTATACAACCACTGAGAGTTGACATGTTACAATACCTCCAGTCAGCTATAATGATGTCACATCCTATTAGCCCTCAGCAAGGAGTAGATCCTTTTTCTGTATTTGTGTGTGTGATGCTTGGCTTGCTGTGGATCTAAGTCAGAGTGCAGACACCTGGAGGGGATTTAAGCAAAAAGAGTGTTAAGGGAATAGTATAAAGGAGGGCAGTAAAGAAGAATAAGGGATGAGAAGTCTGCTGGAAGCTGTAGCCGTAAATCAGGTTGTCTCCGGTCTGAGAAGCGCAGAGGATCGACGCACATAATAAATGAAATCTTTATAACCAAGAGAGGTGGCATTTAGCACGGCAAAAAATTACAAATGGAGAGGTATTAACCTTTGTCTACTGTTGTCAAACTGATACAGTTGCATAGAGAAAAACTACCCTCAGAGACTGAGCAACGAGCTGCAAGAGTTATAACCCTCTATAAATGTTAGATATGTTGTATAGTGAGTGGTGGAAAAAGGTGCACGTGTGTTTCTCTGTCATCACTTAGTTGGAGAAAGTGAGCCTTTTATTTCTCCTCTTTGAAAAGGGCAGATTACTTACCTCTTTAAAAGTCAGCTCCCTGAGTGTATTTTACACAGCAGAGAGGAAGAATCCTCATGAAATTGAAAAATCTCTGGTGCTGAAGCAGCCTGTGTGTTCTAAATGATGAAATGAGGCGATGGAGCAACACCAACAAAAGTGAAAGTGATAAATTCAACAGCCACCCTGTAAAAACACATCAAACTGAAAATCCCTTTTCCAAACATTCCAGCCTCGTTTGAGCACCTTTGCTTTTGTTTGTTTTTTAATTCGTTCTCATGCATTTTAATAGATCCATTAGCTATAAATATCCGAACATACACAGGGACATATCCTTAATGGAGACCAAGAATAACAAGCCCAGGAAGGCTCAGATAGAGGGGGCTGTGTGTTCATTATGATATGCAGTGTTCAATTGCCACATTAATTAAGCAGCTCGAGGCAGCAGTGGCAGGATGACGGACAGGCCTAGTCACTGGAGGCACGTCTGATACACTGCCAAGTCCAAGCCCCTCTGTCCGGCTGCTGATTTATGAACAGGGCCAGAAGTCGGAAAAGTATCCAGGAGTCATATTTTTAGAGGGCGGTAGTGCTGTGCACATGTGTAGGGGCTTAAGCCGGCCCCATGGGATACCATTCATCTCTCATCACTGCCATGTTGATAACATCCTCCTCTATATAATACACACATCCTATTCAGCACATGCACTCACACACTCTTATTCAGGAGAACCAGGTGCTGGTCAGCTTCCTACAAATAGGGTTACATAAATACACAGGCAGCGTTTAGATGACACAAGGTCTCTGGTATACTCTTTTTCGAATCCTTTTGTGAGTTTGTGATTTGCGGATGTTTAACAGGAAGTTATTGAGGAGTGTATAAAGCCCGGTTTCCTTCCTGTTCAGACAGTGGTGTAATTTGGCCATGTTTTATCAGGTCCCTCTACAGCTCCCTCTGCTTGGCCTCCGTTTTTCCCCATTATTTCTTTCTCATGCATCACTTGTGTCCATTTTTTATCTTAAAGTCTTACAAGTTCAAGAAAAAGAGAGGCCTTTTTAGTGCCAGCTGTCCCTTGATATATTCTGGTCATCAGCTACACATGTGCGGATAATGCTTTTCCATACTCATTTGAATATCAGAATGGCTCTTTATGAGCATTATGGCATGCATGAGCACAACCCTTCTGTGGTAGAGAGCACAAAATAAAGGACAAAAAGATGAAAGAAAGGTCAAGTTAATAGCCGTGCCTGGCACTGAATAATCTCACAGTCAGTACAGATGAGTCTTAAAGGATTTAGCATCAGTAAACATTATTAATGAGAGGATTCCATCATTTAGAAGTCACTGGAAATTTATTGAATAACAATGTGAAGGTATTTTTGGCGGCTCCCTTATTTCCCAAGGGGTTGCCACAGCAGATGGGGCTGCATATTTGATTTGGCATGTTATAAATGTTATTGATTTTAGTGTAGATGCAGATGTCTTTTGTTTCTAAAATACACAAACTGATTCTTTCTAATTCAGGACACTAAGAGATGTTCTGAGTTTCCTTCAGATGGATTTAAATATGAAACATAAGATGGTATTTTATGTAACAGATGCTTTTTATTGCCAGTGTCTGAACAGATTGTAACATCACTTAAAAAGGGAGACCTTCCCTTCCTCCCTTGTTTGCCTCTAACAGCCTGTGGAGTGCCTTCTATGTGAAAGACAGATTCTCTACGAACATCCAAAGGCTAATGTCAGATAACGCTAGTGTGCCTGCTAACAGATTGTAAGCTAACTGGTAGCTCAGTCATTATACAATATACATTATACAGAGAACAACATCCTTGTGACCAGGAAAAATTGGTGGTTGCCTGGTTACTGCATTTTTTTCCCATTCACTAACTGATTGCAACTAGTTGTGGCGACCAACTGGTTGCCCACAGGCAGTTGCAGAAGTTGCCTGGTAAGAGGCAACATGTCTTCAAACAATTACAGTCCAACTTGGACTGACTACAGTCACTTTCAGACAGATTGCTGAAGTTTTGCAAATAATTGCAAACCTGCTAATTTATAAATTAAGACAGATTCCCAATACACTGCAATCAATCTAAGTCAGTAGGTGGCAATGAACGCAACTCGTCTCTTTGCAGCAGGAGACTCAACTCAACTGGTTGCCTACTGGTTGTATTCTGGTTGTATTCCTATACAAAAGCAAGGTTGCTAAGCACCCGTATTATCGCAAACAGATTGCATGTAATTGCCAACTTGACCCCATTAAATCACAAACTGATAACAGACAGAGTCCATCTTATTTATCGGCATCTTGATGCACACTTCTCTGTCACTTTGAAGATGGCAACTGATTGTGAGTGACTGCAGATCTGGTCCCCATCTTAAAAGCAACCATTTCAAAAGTGATGAGATGGCAAGCTCATTGCACACGATTGCAATAATTTTGGTCTTGCCGTAGTCTCCAACCACCGTTTTCCCTAGTGTGACTGAAGCATTACGTAGCAAAATACTGAGGTCATCTAATTTATCCAGACTGGTAACTCTGGTAAGTCAGCTGACAAATTTCAAATTACATTATCAGCTAATGTTATGAACTAACCACCAACATATTTGTGCATTGTAGTGAAGTTACAGCTAGCTGGCTAATTGTGTCTTACTTGCTAACATTATTGCTAGCAAATCATTTTTAAATGGAAATGGTCGTTGGCCCGTTTGGCAGTTACTTCTGCTAATTTTGCAAATTTAGTGAATTATGTATTTTGTTAAATGGTATTAATTTTAGCCAACAGTAAATAACATGATAGCACAGAGCAAAGATTATAACTAACATTTACTTTGTTCATTAATAGCCAATACTGCAGTGGTTAGCCAACTAGCTGCAACTTAGCTATGCACAATGTATTATCACTTCTAAGTCAACTTTGTTGTCATTATGTTGATGCTCAGGTATCTACAGTACAGTAGTACAGGTCTCTGAGTTGTACAAGGAGTGTGAGCACAAGCTGGAGGCAAATGTAAGCAATAGAATGCTGGCTGTAGTTCACTTAACGGCCGTAAGTCTAATTAATAATAATAGTTTTCTGGAAGTTATGCAGAGCTCTTTTAAGCACAGAAGGTCAATAGGTCAGAGAAATGGAAAATATTTCAAAACTGTTAAAGTATTAGGAAAGTTATTTGGCAACTTGTAATTTGTTTTTAATAAACTGGTTGCCAATGTTTTGTTATTAGTTGCTCTTTATTGATGGCGCATGCTGCATGAAATGACTGTAAATATTTTTTGTGAAATCTGACATTAGCTTTAAGCCTTTCTGTTCTGGTATATCACTAATTGACATGGACATCTGTACTGCAGCAAAAAGTCAATTTC